>FIZR01004844.1:0-31010 GCA_900060175.1 Ferrisia virgata
GTTACTGAAATCAGTAGTCGTCCCAAATTTACGCAACTTTCAGTACTGAGTACCACATTTTTTAAATACTCAGTACAATCTATTTTTTTCAGTGTAGCGTAGGAAGTACCTAAACGAAGTAGGGACTGGGAAGGCACATATTATTGTGATTAAATTATCGACAAAAAATTTTCATTGAAATTTTTCTTCTTTCAAATACCTACTATGTATGTATACCTAATGCGTTATTCGTAGCGTTTATAATAACTACTGAGAAGCAAGTTTATATGAGTGGAAATGGATTTCACTCATTCAGCGTTTTACTTTTTCGACCACTAATTTTGTTCTATAATCGGAATCGAACGCGAATAGATGCATACAATTTTACTCGATGAACGATGAAATTGTTGTTTAAAAGCCAAAATTTCATACCTTTTTGGCGGTTTAATTTCACCCAAATACGAAACGAATTAAATGCTTATCACTTCATTAAACCGATTACCAAAGGATTTAGTTTGCTAATTAAAATTCGTATATTCCGTTATTTTAGTATCTATCTCATTTGCGCATTGTACTCGTACGTTGAGTATTAATCAGTGGTATTCAATCTACACGTTTTTTGGATGAAGTGGATAGGAAACAATGAATGCAACAAGTTGAAAAATGTTGAAAAACAAAAAAAAAATCGTAAGCGATGCTTTTTCAGCCTGATTTTTGTAACATACTACAACCATGAGAATTGAATTTTTCCTAATCAGCATTCAGTATAGGGAGGGTTTAATGGGGCTTAAAAAGTTAAAACCAGCAAAAAGCACATATTCGGTCCTTGATGACTGTACATACCTAATTTCAAATTCTTAGCACAATTCGCTTGGAGGCAAGTTATGCGAGGAACAAACATCAGAAATTAGAAAAAACGACCAAAAAGTACATATTTGGGGCAGTGAGGAGGAGGAGGAGGAGGAGGAGGGGAGGGAGGGTGAAATGAGGCTGAAAACGCGAGTCACTTAAAAGGCATCTCTAGGATCCCCACTGAATGTATATACCTAATTTCAAGTTTCTAGCTCAATTTAGAGGTGAGATAGGGGAGGAACAGCCTTTTTTCGAGGACGGAGAGGAGAAAAACCCTCATATCTTCCCTCTTAATTGACTCAGGAAGTTGATTTTTGCATATGTTATGCAACTTTGAATTCTCTATCGATTGACTCATAAAGGGACTATTTTTGTGTTTTTGGCCCTTCAGCACCCCCTCTCCCAAATTAGGACAAAACTGAATTCTGACCCAAGATCATCTCCAATCATATGTATCTAATCTGTCAAGGCAGATCTGGAGTCCCTACTGAATGTACATACCTAAATTCAAGTTCCTAGCCCAATTTGGAGGGGAGTTATGCGAAGAAAAAACTAAAAAAATAGGAAAAACTGACCAAAAAAACACATATTTGGGGCTGTGAGGGCGTATAATGAGACTGAAAAGTCGAAACCTCCCAAAAGGCACATCTAAGGTCCTTAATAAATGTACATACAAATTTCAATTTCCCTGCTCATTTTGATGGGAGGATAGGGGAGGAGCAGTCATTTTTCAAGGTCAAAAAGGGAAAATACTCTCATACCGTCCCTCCTAATTGACCTAGGAGGGTTTATGGATATACTATGCAATTTGGATTCTCTATCGATTGCCTCCAAAAAGGAACAATTTTTGTATTTTTGGCCCCTCAGCACCCCCTCCCCCCAAATTGGAGCAGAACTGAATTCTGACCCAAGGTTATCTCTTCATATATATATGCATATATATCTAATCCACCGCCAAACTAAGTCGATTGACCGAATTAGAGCAATTTTGGTCAGTATTGAGCAGAGTAAATGATTTTAATGTTTAGGGAAAAAATAATAAAGAATAAATAAAAATAAATATCTGACATGGCCAAAAATTGTCTTAATGGCCTTTTAGGACCTTTAAACAATTTTGTTGATATTCCTCCCTTCCCCCAACCGCTGTTGGTCGATAGACTGTAATAGCCTGGTTTTCATTGACAATATGACATAGAAAATTAGGCTAAAAAAATCAATTATGGGTAATTTTTGGATAAGTATCATCTGCCTAGTTTGAGTTGAATTGAAATGATTCCCAAAGTAAGGCTATTATCAAAAAAAACTTGCCGTTTTGCTTACAAAAATTAAAAAATGATTTATTTTAGAGTAATTTTTTATGCTATATTGTCGATGAAAACCAACGTATGACGCAGTATTGATCCACAGTGAATGGAGTAAGGAGTGCAGAAGAAATACGTTTTGGGGCCCTGGATGACCATTGAATCAGTTTTCACCCCTGTTAGATATTATTCCTTTTTTTTTTATTTTTTTTTTTTACACAAACTGAAAATTATTGGCTCCGCTCGATACTGACCAAAATTGATCACATAAGGGCTATAGACTTAGACTGGCATAGAATTTAATATTTTCAAGTGGAAATGACTTTGGTTGAAAATTCAGTTATGTCAAAAGGATATTTAACTTAAGGTTAAGAAGATGGAATCTACCCTCTAAAGCTTTTTGAATGATTCCAATGCCGAAAGGTGGACCCTATTGAAAAAAAATTTTCACCAAAATTTCCGATCCCTATTTTTGCTCTTTTCACAGTTCTTGTATTTTTTTTTTTTTGCAGTCCTCACTGGTATTCTATTTTTTTTCAATTTTTTCTCTTTTTACTTTGTTGCAATTTTTGCAGTTTTTCCAGTTCTCGCTTTTTTTGCAATTTCTGCAGTTTTCTCCATTTTTCTATTCACTATTTTTTGCTCTTTTCCCAATTCTTGTAGTATTTGTTACTTTTGTAGTTCTCATTTTTTTGCAGTCTTTACAGTTTCTGCTTTTTGCAATTTGTACTCATTTCACGTTTTTTGTAATTCTTATGGTTTTCGCAGTTCTGGTAACATTTGCTGTTTTCGTTGTATTTGCAGTTTTTTGTAATTTTTTCTGTATTTCCAGTTTTTTCAGTTTTTGCTCCTTTCGCAGTTTTAGCAGTTTTCACAGTTTTTGCTCTTTTTGCAGTTTTGGCTCTTTCACAGTTTTTACAATTCTTGTGAGAACTTTTTCAAGTTTTTGTTCAAAAATCACCGAAAATTTGTTTTTTGAAATAAATATATTCATAAAAAAATTACAAATTTCCAATAATGCCAGTTTGTGTTTACATATTTTGTCATATTTTACAAACCACTCCACTTCTAATCACCACTTTTTCAATTTTTACGGTAGGCTCATCATTATATGTACAATTCTCATAAATTGACCTATTACTGATACGAAGAAGAGAGGTTAATACAAAATACCCATTATAACCATTTTTTTGGTTAAAAACATTTCATCAAAAGTTAACAAACCGATTTGGTGCTGAGCTGATGTTTTCTGATTGTATTTTTTTTGAAAGGTAGAGCAATTAAATTATGAAAAGTAGCAATATATTTCAAGCATACCGAAGTAAAAATGTTGTTCATAGAATCCATGAAAATTGCAAAAATTTGCTTCCAATGAGCTCAATGTGTTAGAATATCATTAAAAAATGATTTTTCTGGATTACCTGAAACAGAAAAGAAAAAGAGTATGTAAAATCTTGAAAACGTTATTTCAGAAAGAAATAATCAATAGGTTAAAAATAATAGATATTATGTATTTTCTGATAAGTCTGTTTCCGTAAAAAGTTCAGCTGAATTCTTTTTCATTATTTTTCATAAATTTTGGAACCTTGACAAAAGAGAGATGAGGTTTCAGTCACATACATAGCACGTACCGTATGTATTTCTCTCAAGTTTTTTTTTTTTTTTTTTTTTTTTTTTTTTTTTTTTTTTTAAGAAACGTACGCAAGCACTGTAAAATTTTACTCGAATACTTCAATATTATCTACGTATAAATTTTCATCATACGCATACAATTCGATAAAATAATAGATAAACCAAAAAATTTCGGTTCATCTGTTTTTATTGGTCAACACACAGACTAAGGGTCTCGGCTTATATCCCAACGGGCTAAATCAATAATCCATTTCAATTTCATAATTCGGTAGAGCAGGCTTTATCTCCAAGGTTTGTATATCTGAAAGCAATTATTGCTCTCTTTAGGATAAAATCAACGCGTTGTAGTTATGACAAAAATAAATGCCGCGCGCTGTGTTACCTTCCGTCGCTTTTGTAAGTCAACATTACCATTTTCATCTTCAAACGTAATTCAGATCTGAATAATAGAACCTATCCGGATCCCCAAGTGTTTAAATGCTTCTTCGAACACGTACTTCGTTTAAGAAACCTAATTAATACTCGACGATAAAGTTTACAGACCATTTGAATAGTTTCGCACTTCGATTTTAATATACCTAGATACCTATATTACTTGTTTGGCGCGAAGAAAAAAAAAAATATTCCTAGGAAATGGTTCAAATTTTAGTACGGTTGGTTTGTCGTTCGATTTTCTCGTTTTAGAGGATTCAAGTGGTATGGAAACCTGTATTAACATTGGTTTCAATATTGGTTCAGTATAAGTTTTTTCTGGGTATCTGTTTAGAAACAAGCGATGACAACTTCGAGTACGTTTCAGACCTTTATCATGATACTCGACGAATTTCTGGTAAAAGGCACTCTTCAGCTTTATTATATGAATTGTATTTATGTTTTGCGCAAGTGTTTAGAAAATGAAAGTGCGAATGAGCTGAAAGCATAGAAATGTAAAAATAGATATGTACAAGGCGTCTTATAGGCAGTGGTGTGACGTGACCTGACATGACGTAAAACTCAGTGTAAGCAATAAAAATTTTGAAAATATTTTCTTTCAAATCTTAACTCAATCTTAGCGTAGCGTTGAACCATTTATTAGTACATAAGCAATTCAACGAATGCTTACACCAACGTGTTTCCACCACTTAGTGCATTCCCACTCTCGTTCCCACCATCACCCCACCAGTACCAACAATTCTACAAGATATAATAGTAGGGGCAATGTTCGTTATCTTGCGTTGTACGAGCAAGACGTCTATTGCTTACTACACGAATGAAATGAACAGACGAATTATAATTATATTTGCAGTCTTATACCATCTTATTTTACATTTTTGAATTTATAAATATCGGCAGTAATTTTTTCATTTTTTCCGAATTTCATCTCCTCTTACAGTCTGTTTTACATTTTTGAATTTATAAATATTAGCAGTAATTTTTTTCCGGAATTTATTGCTTACATTGTTTACATGGATGCCACACTACTGCTTACAGGTAATATCTGGTTTCTTCTCATAATATTGAAAATATTTTCAACGTAGGCTCTTTCAGATAAGATGTGAAATATTAAAAATTTATATCTAAAGCCAGGTCTTAATGAGATTAAACTATACAAGCATATTGTACGAGCATGTAAATTTGTAAATACAATATACAATGAAGCTTGCCAAAAACAAACCAGATGGTGAACTAACGATTAAGAATCATCTCTACTCTGTCTGGCATACACGACTAAGTAGAAGTACATCTAGATGAACGCTTAATTCAAGCCTTTGACGAGAACGAGGACGACAAAACCAATTTAAAGTGTTTATAGCCTATGTACGATGCATTCAGTCTACATTTCATTATCATGCCGCAGCTAAGGTGATATATTTTCTGTTCCAAGTACATTTCTCAAGAACAATGCAACATCGACAAAAAAATTCAATAAATAATGGATCGTGTGAGAAGCAGAATAGATACAATTATTACCTTTGAAAATGTATCAACCGCTTAGTTGAAAAAAAAAGCATTCGTACGCGAGCCAAACCATTACATCGGTGCACTCCAAATGTACCCAAATGACAAAAGGGGATTGAAGAATGGGATTTTTTATCGTGGATATATATATATATTTTTTTTTTATGAAAAAGTTCAATTCCTTTTGTGCTGATGCATTTCATAAAGGAAAAAAAAATAACTATTTTAAAACTTTCATCTAAGTAAGTATATAGTATATCTATTGAATTGGTTTTCAGTCCGAATGAATGAAATAATGTCGAACGCATCATTTTTCTTTATTAATTTTTCTATTTTTAAAAGTTCTATGTTAGCTTTTTGATACATGTAGATATAAAGGTGAAATATTTCTTTATATTCGTTGTACTGCACCTATATAAATTATACATGCGTTTTATCTTGATAAATATAATTTATCAAGCGAGTAATGCGGTAAAACCGAAACAGTCGCTCAAATTAATATTTCACCGCAGACGTGGATACCGTATAACGTTTGTATAAATTCTCAAGGTCAACTGTTTGTTATAGTATTACATGAGGCAAAATTCTCAGATGTCTGCGAAAGTAATATTTGTTATAATTACAACAATTGGTCGTAAAATATTTCGACTACGTCATGTTCGTATTTCTAACCCTACTCAAAGTAGTCCTAATGCTGGTTTCTGTGTAATTTCTTATTTTAATGGAACATTTTGCAATTACAGCAGTTTTCACCGTTGTTAAACTTTGAGAGTTGGGCCAATTTCGAAAACGAATGTGTTTCTGTTTCCTTTGTATTATTTATTTTTATCTTTTTTTTCTTCTTTCTTTTTTCATACAATTTATGTTGCGCTTTTGCTTTTGATTTCTTTATATAAATTTTAAATTGTTATACTTTAGGTTTTTGTGTAATTTTTTTAGATTTACTCACTTTATGTATACTTCTTAATGTTAATAAATTGAATTTAAGAGTGCCTACCTAGTATATTGCTACAGGCAAGTGAACAACACACATGCCATTACAAGAGGCAAATGAATGGTACATCACTTGTTATTGGGGGGGGGGGGGGGGGGGGGGGGGGTAAATGAATGATCCCCACTGAAGGTAACTGAGTGACATGTTTCTTGTTACCAAAGGTAAATGAGTGGCATATTGCTTGTTACTAGAGGTAAATGGGTAGCACATCATCTGTTACCAGAAGAAAATGAGTGGTACACCACTTGTAACCAGGGGGAAATGAATGGTGTATTAGTAGTAACCACAGGTCAATCAGTGACATGTCACTTATGAACAAGGGTAAATGAATGACAGGTTGCTTGTTACTAGGGGTAAATAGGTACCACATCATCTGTTACTAGAAGTAAATGATTGGACTGTCACTTATTACCAAATGCAAATTTATGATACATCGTGCATCATGTCTATTGTTATCAGAAGTGAATGAGTAATATGTGACGCAGTACCAGAGGTGCTTATTGAAATATTAGTGAAAACATTATCACTAAAGAGACAAGATTTGGATTTATTGAGTTTTACAACTGCTCTCTCACTTTCAGAATTTCTAATGCTGGAATGCAAATACCAGGAACCTGGAGTCAGCAAAAAAATTGACTCCAGAGTCATTCTTGAACCTTGACTCCATCTGATTTTAAAGTTGTGATTTTACAATCTATTAAATTTGATATCTCTATTCCAGATTTAACAAAAGATCAGGTTTTTAATGCTTCAAAATTGCACCTCTACTTCCGCAGTCATTTTCAAACCTTGACTTGCACCTCCATCCAACTCTAAAGTCATCATTTCACTGGCCTGAATTTTGATATCCGGACATAGGGATTAGTCTGAAATTCATCGACTCCCACTCTAGCTTGACTCTGGAGTCAGACTGAGTCCCTGATACTCAATGTCAACTGAAGTAGGTAGTTTGGTAGGTATACATAATAATTTCAAGCTCAAGAATGAGAACCAGCCAAAAAACTGACTCCATACTAACTCCAACATTTGACTCCCACTCTGAGCATTTGACTCCAGAGTTTACTGAAGGACTATGTCATGAGTCTGGAGTCATTCTCAAACCATGACTTTGATACTTCAACTTTAGAGTTGTGATTTTACTGACTGCTGATTTTGATACTTCAACTCTGGAGTTGATGAAGGATTCAGTTTTTATGACTCCAAAATTTCACTATTGACTCCAGAGTCATTTTCAGGCCTCTACTCTTGATTTCATCTGACTCCAGAGTCAACCTGAAATTCATCAACTGTGACTCCGGAGTCAGACCAGAGTTGGAATCATTTTGACTCCAATTCCATAGTTACTCTAGGTCTTAAGAGCCAAATACTGTACACACTAGAACAACAAGATGTCCATCTGATGGTTCCAAGAGTGAGGGAAACCAGCAACAGTATATCCTGTAGAAGCACTAATGACAATAACTGCGTCCCAGCAATTGTTCAGAAGACAAGTCTCTGATGAAAGCTGCTGTATTTCTTGACTGAAACTGACAGTGCTACAGAACTTTGCGGCAGCACAAACAAACACTGAAACCTCAACCAATCAAAATGCAGAAATTTCAGAGCACGCCTGTGCGGGATTTGATGAGCAATGCTCCTAACAGCTTAGTCATGAATAACCCCTGCATGCTGCAACCTGTGGATGGACATCTTGCAGTTCCAGTGTCTACAGCTAATACTTATATGCCATGACAAGCAGGTTTAGTTAAGATAACCTAAAGGCGAACGAACAAATTTTCTTAAACAATTTTTTGTTGCACAAGCGTTTCAATTTCTTAACTTGAAAATCTAGCTTCTGTTATTGATGCATTTCCTCAAATTTCAATTAGAAATTTTCTTTTTCAGCGATTTTTTGATACGTTAATAGCACCTTGTGGAAATCCAGGTCACCTTGATTCGGCAATGTTTTTGTTTGTATTTTGATTAATGATGACTTACTCCTTATCCAAGCTCCCAAAGGATGTAAGGCAACTGGGAGTCAGTTACTTGATAAGTACTTTATTGAAGGCTAAACATTTGACTGGAGAAGAGTAAGAAAATAAAGTCATAGAATTCTTTCATTATCGAAAAAGACACGTCTATTTCATTGAAGTTTTATGAAAGGAAATGAAGGCTGAACAAACACATATATTGTAGATGTCAATAATTTCAATTTTCCAATTCAAAAACCAGAATTGTAAAATTTCCCTTTTCCGGAATTTTTGAATGCTAAATTTTCAAACATCCAACTACCTACGTGTTTGAATTGTAATCTATTTCTGAGTTTAATTGTAAAATTGTAAACACTGGTTAAGGTACTTGTAAACGAGGCATTTAAATTGAATCAATGAACAGTTAAATTTTCTTTCAAGGAGCAACGCATTTGAGAAATTGGGATTCGGAATAACGGAATTTGGGAAAATGGCCGAGAACTGTTCACGTTCACAGCAGCCCTGTCCTAGTACAAGTACACCTTCAACTCGTTTACATATTTCACAGAAAATTTCATGATCCACACGAGAGTATTACTACAACTTAAACTCGTTTAGACTACTCTATTTTCAATGTCCCAAGAGAATTAAAACAATGCTCCAAACAATCTGTACTTAATCTCGCAGCCATATCAAAGTAACGACGAATGATCTTCGCAATATTTTATATGGATGAAATTTTTTCCTTCAGATTCACCGCTGATTTTTCGACATGTAAATTTCATTGAAGAAAAATTTCACCGAGATAATATTATATGTATTAAATTTGCAATAAAATAAAAAATATTTTTTACACGCATGATACTAAATTCACGTCGTAATTTAATCCATTTTGAGGAGATGTATCAGAATTATTATACCTACCATTTATACATACGTAGTTAGTACGTATTTACGTTTGAAATGCGTATAAATTAATTACTGACGTACGAATGATATCGCAATATCCGTATAATTCCACTCGAGAAACATCGATTGGGTTATATTTTAAAGTTTGATTTGGAGATTTATACACGCGAATGTAAATCGCTACTACGCTGCGTATAGACACAGAGTACTTTATACACAGCAGATACGCACATAAACAATACAACTATCGCGTATCGAAACGTTAATTAAAATAATACCCGGGGCCTGGAAAAATTTGATCATACGCTAAACGAAACGTGCTGCATATTTACGGTTATTTTATTTCATAATATACAGAAAGAAAGACGGAAGAAAGGAAAAAAATATATCTGCGACATCTTTTGAATTTTTAGCCATCTTGAAATCATCGAAGCATTAGATAAAAAAAGCAAAATATCTTATTTTCGCTTTATCATCGGAAATTCTACTCGAATCAATAGTCAATCCATCTGTGTGTGAGAGCGAAAGAGAGTGAGAGGGTTTAAATTACTATCGAAGAAGAAAACATACAAAGAAATTGGAGAAGTGAAGTACGGTTATTGTTGAATTCCACCCCGTCGATTAATTTTCGTATCCACGTTGTAAAAACCTTTTCGGCCGTGTTGGTTGACTTTAAAACCAAAAGAATAGGATTATAGGCTGGCGATAAAGCGTGTGTTTGCACGGTTGCGGTTAAATAATTCTGAATGGCGATGTGCGAAAAACGACGCTATTTTTCTACCGAGTGTATATCTTTTTAATTTATAGGTCTTTTCGTGGAATTAAATTGCAACGAAGAATTCCACACCACACCATTTTGTATATATATAGTCTTAACACTGCTCTCATGGCCATTAGTATTAAACTGAAAAGCTTCGATAGCGTGTGTGTCTACGTCTACTGTACCATGTATATACATATACACAAAGGGTGAGAGAGAGAGGTGGGGGCAGCGGGGTAGTAGCTATATCCTAATAAAACTACATCTAGATACAACCCTGCTTATACATATGACCTACTACACACCTATCTACATTCTCTCGAAAATCATACTAGTTTTCAATATTACTTTCTCGCCGTGTTGTGTTGGTAGAGACACGCGCGGGAAAAGAAACGATATTGAAAATTTCAATTTGAAATCATCACGTATAAATTTCAGCCTAAACAGCTTCTCCTTTCCCAGTGTGACATTTACAGATTGAAGCATTTCGCAACGACCTATAAAAGTACACGAATTCTTAACAGTTGTTTTTTTCTCCTTTTTTTTTTTTTTCGCGGTGAAGTATTAAAATCCCCAAAGGACCGGGAAAAACATAAATTTTCAAAAAACTTTACGCGAAAATTTATTAGATCTCGAATGATAAGCTTATTACAAACGTTTTCCGTTGCGTTTGGTAAAGTTTTTCGAGTAAAAAATTACATTTTTTTTTTTTTACCCCGTTCACGTAACCGTACCTTATACAAAAAGTGTGAAAGGTCTCGATGCTGAAATAACATAAATGTTAAAACAATAAACGAAAATTAAGCTATTCGGGCGCTGTTCATACGACCATATTTCACATTTCACATTTCGCCAATTCTAAATCGTATAATTATTTTTAGTGAATGCGGTTCGCAAATTATGTTCGCATCATTTAAAATACGTGTATATATATATATATTTTTTTTTTGGTTACATTTAATTCGTATTCGGAGATTTTAATAGGTCTTTGAAAAGGATAATTTTATAGTAATTTGCGTTCGTTTCGTTGGTTGCCTAGAGTACGATGACAGAAGATTTTTCATCTTGGTTGGTTGATAACGAGAAAAAAAACGAGTGAGGGCAAATTGAAGTTTATACTTTGATGTTGAAAAAAGAAGTGTCAAAAAAGTGGTATAATTTCGACGTGGGACATATGCCAGCAGTTACACAGGTATATGGGATATAAGATTGATGGTGATTCATTAATACCGATACATACCACGTGTATTTTAACAAGCACGTAGACATTTATCTGTAATATGTGTGTAGGGAAACTAACCTATATTACCTACATGAAAGCTTTTCAACTTGCACGCTCTCGGCTTTCTCGTCTCCCCCTTCTGTACACTTCATTAGTGTAAGCATAGGTACCACTATACCTTACCTATCGTTTGGTTGGTGTAATGGAAGCGATGCAGTAAATGTTAAGGATAACAACCCGTTCATCTCTTAACACGTTTTCAGCTTATATACGTTAAATCTCGCAGGCTGTCATTTAGTTTCGTACATTACCCTTAAATTGATAGATTTTACACTTGTAACTCATTAATTCATGCGCGCGCGCGCTCGCCCGCCAATTGGGTTATTTTAAGCGAAAGTGTAGACCTAATGTCCTGTAACGTATTACACATTTTCACCAAAGCATTACGAAAAATACCCTTACCTAATAAATGTATCCTCTCGTTTCTGCGACTATACGTACCTCTAGCTACACACATATGCTACCTGCATATAATTCGTCGAGTGTTGGATGGCGGTTCGATTTTCTTTTTTTAAAACGTCCAAAATATACGTACCGTAACTTTACTTTTAGTTGATCATATCGTATACCTGTTTTTATTCGTGTGTAACTGTTTCAAAAATTGTATCTCATCATTAACCCTTTGGTGCTTGGAAAGAAGCTATCGATATTGAATGAAATTGAAAAGCTAAAATGCATCGAAGGTCTGTAGTTCAATTGTAAGATGAGTTTTGACCTTGACGAGAAATTTTTTTCGAAATAGACCATTTTAAAACTTTATAAACTTCGTATATTTTCGTTTACAAGAGATCAACACGAAAGAAGTATTCACCAAATGTTTTTTCTTCAGGACAATAAGCTATCGTTTCAAGTTGAAAGGATACCCCACATAGTGGATCTTTATTTTCGAAAATTGAACATAATTGGTTGCAATAGTTATGAAATAGGCTTAAATCAACGTGGCGAAAATCTCAATTCTGTAAGCTTTGTATAAATTTTACTGCAGCGTGATAACGGTTGAAAGCTTTAAAAAAAAGGCATTTCGAGAGGCGTTACTTTTTGAGCCTGATTTTTATGTGAAAAGAAGATACCGAAACGAAATATCGAATTGTCCATTCACAGAGTGAAAAAAAAGGGAGGGCTATTCGATGCTTTTTCTACATCAGTCGTAGGGGTACAGGTATATAGGTGTGAATAGCTAAAAAACCCCAATCTACTAAATGTCTAAATGTGAATTCGGATACATAATCATCGTAAACAGGGATTCATTGGACAAGAGCAGGTATGTAACTTTAGAAAGTAAAAGAGGCTAACGTTGTACATAGGCAACAACAAAACGATCAATTAAGGCAAAAAAGACAGGAAGCAGCTAGAGATTTCTTTTATGTGAACAGCTCGGAAAAAGACGGACCTAACTTAGAAGATTAATTAACAGTAATTCAAGTTAACATGGATTAAGTTCTCTTTCAGAATCCCAGTAGAAAGCATAATTGTTGGATTAGGTACTTGCCACCCCAAAATGTAGTTAGGAAAAAAACCATAAGACCTGGCATAATGAAGCAGCACAAGCTAAGAGAATAGTTTACTCAAGTCTGCAACTCAGATTAGCGGTAATTCAGGACAGCTTTCAAATCTACATTTAAAATTTGAGCCCCGTAGATGAATTTAGATCGGCGATATGAGTGGAACCAAAATATCAAAAACTAAGAAAACCATAACAAAAAACTGCATCTGGTGGCTGCAAGAAGGTCCAATGGGGCTGAAAGGTCGAAACTCTCAAAAGACGTATTTAGAACCTCTACTAAATCAGCACACCAAATTTCAACTTCCTAGCTTTATTTGGAGGGGAGAAATGTGGGGAAAAAATTCAAAAAATAAGAAAAAAGTCTCCCAAAAAAACCTCTTTTGGGGCTGTGAGAAGGTGTAATGAGGATGAAAAGTCGAAACAACCATAAACCACACCTGGTGCCCTTATTGAATGTATATGCCAATTTTCAACCATACAACTTAATCTAGAGGATAGATACGTGCGGAACGATTGTTTTTCAAGGTCAAAAAGGAGAAAACCCCTCATTTCTCTTTTCCTAATTGATGTAGAAGGCGGATCTTTGAATATGATTCTGTACCAATTAGTTTAAAAACAAACAAATTTTGCAATTTCAGCCCCTTAGTACCCTCTCCACTACATGTGGACGTAGCTGAATTCTGACCCAAAGTTAACCCCACCCCAAACTAACAAATTCGCTTTCAATGCCAAAATTTTAGAAATTTTGGGCAGTATATAAAAACTGAAAATTGATGACATCTTGGTACTTGAAGATGTGATAACCCATCGGCGCTGCCTTAACGCGTTTTGATTGGCTACCAGCGTAATTTCATTTCTTTGATGCAAGCAAAAAAATGTATTTTTGAATTTTGTTGGGAAATTTTGCGCAAAAGTCAGTGTGATTGGCAATATTGGAAAACGTTGCATCCAAACGTTAAATACGCAAAATACAATGCCGAACACGTTACACACCGTGAAAATGTAACGTTTCAGGTGTGACGATTTGGTTCAATGTTTTTCAGTGTTGCCAATCTTAGTGATTATAGCACAAAATTTCCTAATGGATTCTAAAAAAAATGGAGTTTTAGATGATCGGTTTTAGTTAAAAATACTTACCACTCCTTGCACTCAAAGAGTAAACATCGAAGGAATGTATGTGTGTTCTGATAAGTTTTACATTATTGCTATAAATTCCCCTCTTATATTCACTGTTTCTCAACAAATAATTTTCGTCACAACTCCTCAACACTTCAATTTGAAATCAAAAAATCAACCCGGGTCAAAGTCTACTCTTGATGGGTAAACTGATAACAAATTCCCCTCAACATTTAAACTTAAAGTCATAAAATCAACCAGGATCATAGTCAACTAATTTTCCTCAACATTTCTACTTAAAATTGTGAACCAGAGTTAAGGTTAATTGTTTATGGGCCAACTTTAAACATCTTTAATTTTCCTCAACATTTCAACTTTGAGTTTTAAAATCAATCCAGAATCATGGTGAACTGTAGATGGGTCAAACTAAAATATTTTTAATTTTGACATGGATATGTTTTAAGGCTGGAGGTCATTCTGTGAAAGCGTGGCATTTTTGGCAAGCCGTGTTTGATGTATCGATTGTTGTAGACAGATGTTTTCCTCAATATTTCAACTTAAAATCATAAAATCAGCCAGGGTCAAGGTCAGCTAATTTTCATGAACATTTTAGCTTGAAACCTTGAAAACAAATCAGGTGTAAGGTCAAGTGTTAATCAGACAACTAATGATGACATTTCAACTCACCTAACTTTCTTTAATTCTCCTCAACATTTCTACTTAAAATCGTCAACCAATTTTCCTCAACATTTCAACTTAAAATCATAAAATCAATCCTTCATAAAATTCGTCCACTGATGTCATTCCAGACCATCAAAATCTGTCCATTGATGTCATTTCACCAATGACGTCACACTATTGACGGTCCACATAATGTCATCCAATGATGACGGTCAACTGTAGACAATTTTTCCAGAATACGCCATTGAACATTTTTTTAATATTAATTTGAAAAATTAAAAAATTAAAAATTAAAAAAATCCGAGGTCAAGGTCAACTGTGGACGGGTCAACTTTATTTAATTTTCTTTAACATTTCAACTTGAAATCATTAAGTCGGTCCAAGGTCAAGGTCAACTGTTTATGGGTGAACTTTAAATATCTTTGAATTTCCTTGACATTTGAACTTGAAATCTAGAAATCAATCCAGAGTCAAGGTCAACTGTTAGCGGGCCAACGGATGACGACGTTTCAACTCAAAATCATAAAATCGATTTAAGGTCGAGGTCCGCTGTTTTGATGAGTCAACTTCAAACATCTCTAATTTCCCTTAAAATTTGAACTTAAAATCATAAAATCAATCCTTCATAAAATAAGTCCACTGATGTCACATCTTTAATTTTTCTCAACATATCAACTCATAAAATCAATCCTTCATAAAATAGGCCCACTGATGTCAGTCCAATGATGACGTCGCACTGTTGAGGATCTCCTAATGTCATCCAATGATGACGGTCAATTGTTGACGATTTTTCCACAATGTGCTATTAAACATCTTTCAATGTTAATTGAAACATGATGCCTACTTTCGAATAGAATATCATCATTTAAATTTAACTTAGATCTATTTTAAAAATTGTAAAATTCTATATAAAACTCCTACATTTTTATTTTCTTAACAAGCATATAAAATTTCATCTTGAATAGAAAAAAATCATCATCCAAATTTTTACATCCCCTACTCTGTAATAATATGGGCAATACAAGTCTGAAATATTTGAAAGTTAAAACGACGTAGTGGAAAGATTAAAAGATAAATTACGTCTAGACCACTAAACATAGTACAATTATTAGCAATGAATGAAAAATTCGCCGATGATGATAATGATAATAAAGTTGCGTTGGTAATTGACAAGAATGTAATTTAGCGTTGTCGACGGGTAAATCGATAAGAAAATTTCACCGAAACGACTCTCAACATCGATATTCTACATCTACATAGGTAGATACTTTGATTCAATTCGAATTGAAAAAAATTTCCAATTTATTGTCGCAGCGTATACAACAATGACACGATGAAAAAAAATCTCAATTTTTTTTTTCTAGCTTTAGATTCAAGGTCGTTTGTGTTTTATAGTTTTGCCCTATACAGTTGTCTCATTTAATAGAGAACTTCTCACGTTCACGACGACGTAGTACACACGTATACGAGAAATCGAACAATATTTACATCATGTTCGTGCGAGTGCTCCATCAATGAAGAAAAAACGCTATTTTATTGCTTAGATTTAGTTTCTCGTTATTTTCAGCTTTACAGCTTAAAAAAACATTTCATAAGGAGTATAAAAGCTGCCGCCAAAGGTAGGCAGCTATATCTACTAGCTAGGTTAGGTATCTTACTACGTATAAAATCGTTAAAATAAAATTTACCAAGCCTATCGATATATTTCGGAGTTATTCTTCTTCCTTGCTGGTACCTACATATAAGGTAGCGGTTACCTGCTACGTAGGGTAATTTTAAAAAATGAGCTGTATATTTCATCTTCTTTCTTTGGTGGTAAATAATACATATTCGAATCACATCATCGCCCACAAGCGCTTTCAATTTTTCCATTTATCGGCTTAAACACGGTGTCTACTACGTTTATAAAACTAATGAACGAAAAAGGGTCAAAAAATACATCCGGTATCCGATTTTCAAGCTCGATATTGCCATAAGTATGGCATACAGATACCTATGTGTCGGCGTCGGCGTCGTTTCTTCCGATGTAATTTCTCCTTAAATAATCCAACACCTATTAAATCGCTATATTACCTGGCACGAAGTACGTACAACCCACAAACGGTTAAAAATCCGTGTCTTTTTAATCGTACTAAAACCATTCGGCACAAATTTATTACACATTGTTTGTTTCGCAACACCAACAAACGCTTAAGCAAATATCCCAAACGGTTAAATTTTTAATTCGACGATACCATTGCTTGGACGTCGCGATAGCTAACTAACGACACCGCCTGCAACTGTGCCTCTTTTTTCAGCAGCAAGCTACACGATCGTTATTTTGCCGCCCTTTTTATTTCAACTTGTTTTCTAGGTACACTTAATTCGGTTTAATTAAAAGCTATCATTCGACATTGATCAATAAAAACCAAAAACACGATTAAACGGAAATTAAACCTCGTTGACTTTGAATACCGAGTGCCACTTTGTTAAATTCACTTTAAAATGGCGTCACTTATAATGTCGTTTAATTACACGAATCTGTAGCGTATTAATAGCTTTTTACCTGTACCTTATACTTACCTATTTTGATACGTATGAGCTAGCTTCAGATATCATAATACTGGTGTGGATATTTGTAAGTAGTAAATTTTTTGTTGTACATTTCAATTAAACTTTCGTAGAATATATAGTTTTTCTTTTCAAAAAATTAAATCATATTTCGAAATGCTACATCAATCGTTGCCTTTTATGGACTCTAAAAGGAAAAGTTCAATAACTTATAAGACCTCGATAAAAAGGTTCCCACAGTACTTAAATTTGTATCGAAGCTTTTACGAGCAACCAAAAAAAAAAAAAAAACATACATATGGGTTGTGTGGGAAATGATGAAATTTCATAATTATCGCAAAATATTACCGTTTTTTGGTGTAAATAAAACGTTAAAAAATTTCCTCCGTCCAAAAATATTGCCAAAGTGTTAATATTTTATTGATAATAAAATTGTAGAAAATTTGTGAAAGTTGTTTTTCGCTGGTAAGAAAATAATGGCGAAAAATTTACGTATTCAAAAATATGCCATTATTTTATTGGCAATAAAAGTGTGGGAAAATTTGTGAAAATTGTTGTATGTTTGAAAAGTACGTCCATAATTTTCTGTCTAGAATGAGTTAGTATGAGAGAATACTCGTAGCTGGTACATGAGGAAAGCCTTATAACTCACATTAAGACTTGGCTTTAGATATATTTTCGTCGCAGAATTTATTTTTCTTGGGTTATTGGTACCGTGGAATGAAATGTTCTGAAATTTTGATATACGCTTCGAAATGAAATTTTATTTTGACACATTTGGAAAATTTTTAATATTTATCTAGATAGAATAATGGCAAGATTTGAGAGGCAAACAAATGACGAACGTGGATAGGTTTTCAAAATAAAAATCAAAATTCTGATGAAAATACTTTCAAAAAAATAAATACTTTTAAACGATTTTTCTATAATTTTACACCGATACATGTGAAAAATTCAGAAATTTTTCGTTATAAATTTTTGCTCGATACGAATAATATGCAAGATGCCGCTGTACTCGAGATTGACTTATTTGGGCAAAATTTTAATTTCTTCGCATGTAGAAAGTGGGTCGAAAAATTGCGATAATTCGGATACACTGAATACGAATCTGGTATTTATTTTTCGATCAAACCTTTCGTTAACATTTTGACCTTTACGCCCAATGCAGCCATGCACACGATTTCGCAATCATATTCATCAGATTAAAATTTTAATGGCATGTTTGGATACAGAATTTCACGCTAAATAACTAGAGTCTGAATCGCTCAAAAAAAAAAATTGATAAAAATTAAACTTAATAAAACACATACTTTGATGCACTCTTCTAATTCAAAGCGATGAAATTAATGTATAAAATTCCAAACTGAAATTGAAATTTGAATTGATTGAAAAAAATTGTTAGTCTGTTTTTCTATACCATATTGTCAATGAAAACCAGACTATCACGGTTCATTGACCGACGGAAGGCGAGGAGGGTGTCAACAAAATCATTTTTGCGATCCTAAAAGATCATTACAGCCATTCTAGACCATGTCAGATACTGATATTTATTCCCCCCCCCCCCAAACTAAAAATCATTTACTCATTTTACTACTTATCAAAATTTATCAAATTTGGAAAACAGGATTCGATTGGCGGCGGATTTGATATTCTGGAGTGGAAATGACCTCTGGTCAAAATTCAGTCATGCCTAAATTTGGGCGAAAGGATCCTGAGGGGCTAATATTTAAAAAATTGCCTTCGATAGACAATCTCAACTTGTTGTACACAGGGTTTGAAACCACTTGGGAGTACCACAAAAAAAATCAGTGGAACCACTTTTTTTCGGCCAGAACCAATTGGAACCACTTGAAAAAATTATGGAACCATTCTTAATAACTACCAAAACAAAGGTTGTAGAGGAAATTGCCAAGAGAGGGAACAACCAGAGAGGAATAATTTCAAAACTAACCAGAACCATCAGAACTGGTTTTGGTTTTTTCAATATTTTACTTATAATTCAAATAATTACGTTCTCTTTCGAGTCTAATTTGTGTTCTTATTCTTCAAGTGTTGAATTTATGTTTTTAGGCTGATTTTCTATGTCACATAGTCAATGAAAGCCAGGCTATTGCAGTCCATCGACCAACGAAGGATGGGGGAGAGGGGAATATCAAAATTCCGTTTTGGGATCTTGGAAGACCATTAAGATAATTTTTAGCCATGTCAGATATTTATTTATTCTTAATTTATTTTACCCGCTCCCTCCCCACTGAACATTAAAATAATTTACTCCGCTCGACACCGACCAAAATCACTCCAATTCCGTTAATCGGCTTTGCTATGCAATGGATTAGATATATATGAGTGGGGATGAACTTGGGCCAAAATTCAGTTGAGCCCCAATTTAGGGGAGGGGGTGCTGAGGGGCCAAAAACATAAAAATTGTCCCTTTTGAGCCAATCGATAGAGAATTCAAAGTTGTCTAACATAACGAAAAATCAACCTCTTAGGTCAATTAGGAGGGGAGGAGGGGAGATATGAGGGTTTTCCTCTTTTGTGACCTCGAAAAAGGACTGCTTCTCTCCTAGCTCTCCACCAAATTGAGCTAGGAAGTTGAAATTTGGTAAGTACATTTATTTGGACCCTAGATGTGCTTTTTGGGGATTCCGTCTATTTAGGTCCACCATACCCCCTCATAGCCCCAAAAAAGTGGGTTTTTGCTCGTTTTTTCTCATTTTTCTCATTTTTTGAGTTTGTTCCTCACATAAGTACTCTCCAAATTAAGCTAGGAACGTGAAATTGGGTACGTACATTAATTACGTACCCCTAGATGTGTCTTTTTAGGGTCTCGACTTTTCAGCCCCATTTCACCCCTTTACAGCCCCAAATATGTGGTTTTTTGGTAGATTTTTCGTATTTTTAGAGTTTGCTCCTCGCATAACACCTCCAAATTGAGCAAGGAAGTTGAAATTTGATATGTGGACGTCTGTAGGGACCCTTGATATGCCTTTCAGGGATTTCGACTTTTTAGCCTCATTGAACCCTTCTTACCCACAATTCTGAGCTTTTTTTTTCTTCTGAAGTTGTTGAAATAGGAAGTGTATTATCAAATTTCGAAGTTACTTCACGTTATTTTTCTTTCCTTCGAATTCTTGATAGAGTTGTTTTATTTTTTATTAATTTTTTCATAATAGTAGAAAACTGTAGAAAGTAATACAGTTACGTTCTTTTTCGATTCAAATTTGAGTTTTTATTCTCCAAGTATTATATTGGGTTTCCTTTGAATTCTTGAATTTTAGTTTTATTTTATTCATTTTTTTTTTTTGTTACGAGAAAACTGTATAAACGCGATCTCCATGTTCCACATCTACCTATAATTCAAATAAACAGATTCTATTTCGAGTCAAATTTGTGTTATTATTTTTCAAAAGGATCTGTCGAGATATTTTTCCTCAGGTAATTGAAGAAGGAAATTTGAAACTTCGAATAGTCAAAATTCTAAGTTACTTTGTTATTTTTTTCGTTCCTTTTATTTGAATTGATTGTTTTTATTTTTTTATGTTAATTTCAAAGAAATAAAAAAGAAGAGTGGCGTTTGTTTTGAGAAATTAAGCGCAAAAATTAAATAAAATTTCAAATTTTTATTAGAGACCAGATTTTAATTTCAAAATTTAAATTTAATCAAATTTTGATACCTCATTTTGAAGTGAAACAATTTTTGGTGAAAAAAAAGTAAAACATCAATTGGAACCGGGAGAACCACAAAATGGTCTTGACTCTAGGAACCAGAACCAGAACCAGAACCAAAAGAAGTAAATAACATGACACAAGCCCCAGAACCAAACCGAACTGTCTCAGACCATTATAAAAACCAAAACCAGGAACCATTTCATCTTGAAGGTTAAAGAGTAGCACCACAAGCAGCAATAAAAAATTTCCAATTGGTTCCGAACCTTGGTGCACAACATATCCAAAAATTAGCTTCCTAGGTCAATTAGGAAGGGAGATATGCGGGTTTCTCCCTTTTTCTGACTTTGAGAAAGGGCTACTCCTCCCCTATTTCTATTCCAAATTGAGCTAGGAAGTTGGAATTCTGTCTGTAGACTTGGTAGGAGCCGTAGATATGTGTATTTTGGAAGTTTCAATTTTTAGGCCCATTAAATTCTATCACGGCCTTGAAATTTTTTGAGCTAGTTTCCTTATTTTGAGTTGGTATCTCGCATAATTCCATTCCAAACTAAACTAGTAGGTTGAAATTCGGTATGCAGATTTAGCACAGATCTTAGATGTGCCTTTGCGGGGTTTGACTTTTCAGCCTCATTACATCTTTTCAAGATGCAGATTATGCAGATTTTCAAAGTTGTGGAATTGAAATTTCAAGTAGAAAATTGCACCAAGTTAGAATTTTGGAGATTAAGCGTAAGGCCAATGTTTTTTCAACCGAATTTATTTTACATTCGGTTCTTTTTCACTGTAACTGTAGGTAAGAAACTATTATTTTGTTTCCAATTTTAATGTTCTCTTTAATAAAGGTTTATTTGCAGTATAAATTGCGACCTGTCGCGAATAAATCGTTTTCGATGTTCTTTTTTATTTCCTTTTACAAATTTCTAAAAGCCATCCACTTTTAATTCGTTTTCCTTTTTTTCATCAACCTTAAATTTTTTCAGCAGACATCTATTCCTTTTCAGAATTTTTCTTTCCTTTTTGTACTTATCTGTGAATAAAATTTCAAGCTTTTTGCATTTAGATTTATTAAACAACCAAAAGGTAGAAAGATTGCTGTAACCCAAATTTTGCGACGAAAATCAAGCTAAAAATAAATAGAAAAAAATTGCACAGAGGTCGTTATTAAAATTTACGTAAATATATTCTATGTGATCGCTGTAGGCTATTTTCCATCGATAAATTTATTATAAAAATACTGCCCTTTTTTAATCTAAATTGAGGTAAAACTATCGAACCATTATATAAATACGTTACGAAAAAAATTTACGTATTTTTACGAAAGTTTTTTCCTTCTAGAAGTACGTATGCATTTTTTTTTGTGCGACAAGATGTACCTATAAAAAATTCGACAATTTTTAGGTTCTAAGGACATTTCAACGCACACAGAAAAACTTCATTATTTATACTTGTCAGGCAGCCAGCTAATTTAAAATTTGATAGATAAGGTCAAGTAAGGTACCTAACTAAATACGCTGTGTACGTAACCTACACAGCATTACGATCAACGCACATAAAGACCATTTGATCGTCTCGTGTATTCCATGTAAATTGAATTATTTGATAAAAAGACATTTGCTGAGTCAGTAGCTCGGTACAGAACATGTATGGGCACTTTCATGGGAATATGTATGTAAGTACATATATGTTATCTATTTTCGTAACTTCTTTGCCTTTTACAGCTACCGCTACCGTTGAAACTTGAAACAAAATATAATCAATTGAAAAACAAATCATTACATGTTCAACGAAGCAAGAATAAATTTCATAATATTTCTTTTATATTGGTACCTCGTGCGGAATAATCGTATACGTATTATATGCGATGGTATAGGGGACGTACGGTCTAGTCGTCTACGTACAATGCAAAAAGTAAATAAAGCGTAGTTGCATCTTACCATACAAAACTCGTATACGTAAATACGACGAAATGGTACTAGATTTTTAATACCTATACACCACTAGACATGGCGAATAAAAAGGGAAAAAAAAACGCAAATTTGTAATTTATTTTAATTTTAACAATGAGCTACACGTACGACTCATAAACCATTTATTCGTACATACTACATGGTTTGGAATTTCACCACATAAATTTAAAACTCGTTCCATGTAATCGTACTAGTGATTACCAACATGCCGAGATACACATACGTAGAATTTACGATACGACTGGTTATTAAGCTGGGAAGACATCGATTGACCGTAATGCTATCGCAATCGTACGGCAATAATTTATAGCGAAATTGAACAGATTAAAGTAATCATCTTCGTACAGCTTTGCCTAATTTTCGTATTAAATATTACTCATTTTCGAATTTATTAACCGCAGTATTTCGAATACGGAGAGTTACAGCACAGCTACAGTTTGAAATTTACGAAATGAGCATCGATGATACTCGTTATACAGTTTCGCGAGAAGAAAAAAAAAAACCAAAACGAAACAAAAACTCGGTACTGTTTGCTAAAATGTAAAAGTTGAATCAAAAGACAGCAAAAATCGTTTATTTTTGTTTATAATTGCAATTATTCGTCGATTAAAAAGTTATATAAAAAGTTTTTCGCTGATTGAGTAGAATTTACGTTCGAGCTGGTGAAAGTTTCAAATTAAACCATTGATAAAGCAACATCTTCGATAAACTTTCAAAGTAGACGAATATGATAAAAGTTTTACGAGTTTAAGTACCAAATGCTAAGTAGATAGGTAGGTAGGTTGGAAGGTAGGTAGGTATTACTTATACCTGTACGTATGGTACGCGTAACTCAGTTGAATATACCAAATTTCCAACTCGAACAATACTTCATTTGCCAGCACAACACAAGGGTAAACATATTTAGAATTTAAGTCAAAAAAGTATATCAAGCACCTATACTTCGACTAGGAAACTATTTGAAAAATTCCAACAGATAAATGATACATAATGAAAAAAAAACAACCCCGAGTTGTGAGGGGGTGTAATGAGGCTGAAAAGTGGAAAGCCGCAGAACGTACACCCAGGGATCCTGCTAAATCTACGCATAAAATTTTAATCGCCAGTTTCAATTCGGAAGTGGTATATAAGAGGAGAAACTACAAAAACAAGAAAACCCCTAACTTGTGTATCTAAGTGTAATCGAACATAAAATCACATTTTAGACTGTACGGGGTTGCAATTGGGGTGAAAAATTGAAACCATCAAAAGGCACATCTACAACCCCTATGTAACGCTCATATCAAAATTTTTGATGAAAAATGATGAAAATCTATCGAAAATTACCAAAAAATAATGAAAAATGAGTGAAAATTGACCTACAACTAATAAAAAATTAAATACTTTTCCTTTTTAGTGAAAGATTCTAGATCATGGATAAATGTAACAAATCCATGCCAACAATTTTAACATTAAATGCAAAATTCATTCATAATCATCTCTCATCGCGAGTTTTTGATCAAAAACTTTAAATCAAAATCGTTTACTCTTCTCTTCACTTTATTTTGACACTTTACCCAGAAAAATAAAAATTATACCATCATCTATCATCACGAGTTTTTGATCAAAAACTTCAAATCAAAAATCAAAAACTTTTTCAGTTATTCAATTTTTGTTATCTCAATTATTTTTATTTTTGTTGGGAGAGCGACACTGATTTATAATAAAGTGACTTTCCTCTAAACACATGATTCAAATTTAAAATATAAATAAATTAAATTTGAAGAGAAGAAATTTGACGAAAGTATTTTTTTCTTTTTGAAATCACGGTACCTATGGACGAAAAAATATCTCTATCTAAATTTCGTAGAAATTATCCCTCGAAAATTCAATTTAGATACCCATGCAAAAAAAGTTGTATCTATTTATGATAAAAAACAAACAATTGTTTTATAATCATGTTAATCTGTTAACAGTCAGTTGTTTGATAACACTTGGCATTTGAACAATAGAGATACTAGAAGCTCTCTAGTCTTATTACTCTACAGAAAACCCCCACATCTCCCCTCCTAATTGATATAGGTTGCTAATTTTTGGACGTGTTATACAACCTAATTCTTACCTCTCAGCACTTTCTCCGCCAAATTTTTAGGTACATAGTTGAATTTTCACCCAAAGTCATACCCACTCATATGTATCAAATACAACGTCAATTCAAGTTATTTGGGTAACTGTGACCAGGACAAACTGAGTGAAAAATTTTTTCCCCCAAATATATATTCTGACATCTCAATGGTTAGTAGCGTAGTAACTGTGCTATGTTACTGGTCCAGAACACTGTTGGTAAAGTTCATTTGACCTTCCGTTCATTAGCACAAACGTGAATGGAACATATATTAAGAAATAGTAATATGAGACCACCTAAATTGTTGTTATCGTGGTACCGAATTTCAAATATTATAATCACAGTTTTTTGTTAAATCTATATGTTTTTATCTGTGCTTGAGTATATTGGTCTAGAGGGGTCTAATTTACTTTTTGACTCTTACTTCGAGATGTTCGAGATCATGTAACATCGATACGATATAATGCGTTTAATTATATGAATAAAATGAAGTTATTGATTGTATTTTCACTCTTATGCATTATTCATCACTGAATGTGTACAATGTTGACAAATACAGACTTCCTCCAATGATAACTCTCGCGTTGATATCTTATTGTTTTTTTCTTATCATGGCCATTTCAGGAGCAATGGAATTGGATGAGAATGTTGCATATTTTCTTTGCCAAAATTAGGTTGTTTTCCTCGAATTTAAATTCAATCCTATTCAAATTTAAACAAGGAATACTGAGTGGTCAAAATTGAAAAAAAAATCATTTCTAAGCCAATCCATTCAGAATTCAAATAGGTCTTACTTACAGACACTAGAACTACAAGATGTCAATCTGCAGATCATAAAGATAAGTGAAACACAAAAAATCCCAGCACAGAGTAGTTCACAATTATAGCCATTTGGAGCGCTATTCATCAAATTCTGCAGAGGCATGCTTTGAACTTTCTGCATTTTGATTAGTTGAGATCCTGAAGTTGGTATGCATTACCGCAAAGTTATACAGCCTCTTTTAATTTTTGTCCAGGGAAAGAGTTGCTCCAAAGTTCTAAACGTTGTTATTAATAATAGCCGGGACATAGTAATTAAAAAGGGTTGTTTGCCGATACCAATACCGATTAAAATACTGATACTAATATGGCTTTTTGAGAAAAAGTTGTAAAAATACTGGTATACCAAAATTGCCCATTTGAAAAATATGGTATCAATACTGATACTAAAACCAGAATAAAACACTTTTGACCAAACCATTACCATTAACCAATACAACAAAAAGGTCCATACCAATACCAATACCAACCATGAAGAAAATACCAATATTATTAGTAAAAACTAAAAATGTAGTGATTCTTGAACATTTTACTAAGGATTATACTACAGAATAATAGTACATTATTCACCAAGGGATATATAAATAAAGTGATTTTTGATGAGTTTTGAAGTTTATTTCACGAGCAAAGCGAGAAAAATAACTCAAACTCGTCGAAAAGCATTTTATTCCTGTCATAAATACGATATTTTTCTTCGAACAGGGAGATAAATGCTTGTTTGTACCTCCGAGCGATCAGCGAGGGGCTTTAAATTGGTATTTCATCTCCTTAGTAACTTAAAAGTAGTATATGCTGTATATCATTTAGAATCTTCATTTTTTAAAATAATTTTTGGACATCTTTTACCCAAATATGTACCAATATCGATACTGATACTGATACCAATCCCAATAACAAGTACTAACAGTTTAGTGATCGATACCATTACTATACCAATACCTTATAGTTTTGATATTCGTTACCAAAGCCCATACCAATACTATTTTTTTCAAAAAATGCGAACCGATACTGTTACCAATACCGATATCAGTATCGGTAAACAGCCCTAGTAATCAGCGCCTCTAAACTGTGAGTAACTAATTACCGGTTGCCTTTACCCATGAGACCTCCAGACGGGCATACTGTATTCAGTGGTGTGGCGTGAGGTAAAATTAAGTGTTAGCCATATAAATATTGAAGATTTTTTTTATTTAAATTTCAACTCAATCTTAGTGTAGCGTTGAACCATTTATTAGTACATAAGCAATTCTACAAATGCATACACAAACCCGTATCCACCACTTAGCACATTTCCAGTCTTGTTTCCATCAACACTAGCCAATATCGACAGAATCAATTTCGCTTCAGTTCAAATTTAATTAAATATTATATATTATATACTTATTATTATTAACTGAAGTATCAAAATTGGTGCGCATGATTTATTTAAAGAATCTGTCCAGGATTTCATTAGGTGCATAAAAAAATAATAGAAAAATTAGTTGTTGTACTGATCAAACTTATGTTAGCGTAGTGTTGAACCATGTATTGGTACATAAATAATTCGATGAATGCTTACACAAACGTGTTTCCACCACTTAGCGCATTCCCACTTTTGTTCCCACCAACACCCGTCAGTACCTACAATTCTACGAGATATAATAGGTAGTAGGGGCAATGTTTGTTATCCCACGTTGTAAGCAAGACGTCTATTGCTTACTGCTCGAATACGATGAACAGACGAATTATAATTATATTTGCAGCCTTTATCAGTCTTGTTTTACATTTTTGAATTTATAAATGTGTATTGGCAGTAATTTTTTCCCAAATTTTATAATTAAAAGCATTGCTTACATTGCTTACATAGATGCCGTGCCACTGATAAAAGTTCTGGTGTCTGTCATATTACAATATCTTTTCTAAAGATTTAAGTCTTTCAAATTCCATTGCATTTCCTGACAGTCCTGTTTTTTGGTAGTTTTTGTCATTTTTTGAGATGGTTACTTGCACATTGCACAACTAGATAGCTGCCTCCACCTCTCGAATTGTAGCACAGAAATTTGGTATATTTATTTGATAAAAGTTAAAAAATATGCCTTTCAGGGTTTCAACTCTTCCCCTACCACTCATCAAGACAAAACCTGTATGGTATGCCTGAACATTGTCGTCTCAATACTAAAAATGTAACAATTTTCAAAACCTCAATACTTCACACACACATCGAAATAAAAAAAAAACATACTACCTAAGCTGTTACTTATGATAATTACTGCAGGAGGAAAAAAATGGGGGAAAAAAATTCAATTCCATCATTATAATTTTCTTACATTGTAAACTTACGTTAACAATATCTCCGCTTGGGATCCAACACTGAAATGACGTCAATTGCATTTCCATCACGAGTACAAAGTATAGGGTGGTTTTTTTTTTGTTGCTATTCGTGGGTCTAGAGTGTACACAACGGTTTCCTTTCGCGAACCAAATTGAATAGGAAGTTTACGACGATGGCGGTTGTATAGATCCATCTTTTTTGTCGTCGAAAAGACCGAAAAGCTTTACAGCATTTACCAAATTTAACAGGCGTCTTATTAAATTAAAGTTTTCGCTGATTTCTTGCAAGTGTGATGTGATTCGAAACACTTCACATTTTCATTTCGCAAAATGTTTTTTCACTTGCTAGCCTTCTCCAGAGACGCGATGAGTGAAACTGAACACCGTATCGCGCGCCTTCAAACATGTTGGAAAACTGACAGAATTTCTTGTTGAATTTTAACCTTAGTTGAATAATAATTTTCTTTCCGTATTAATTAAACTTTTTTACATTACGCGAATTTGTACGTGGTACGCTACGTAGACGTACCAACACAGCTCGTCGCGTCGGTCGTGAGAATGAAATGAAAATTTAATACTGGTAATGGCAAAATCTCGAATTAAAATGACGCTGTCATCGGCAAACCAACCGAAAAAAAAAAAAAAAAAAAAAAAAAAAAAAAAAACGTATTCATGATTGGAATGCTGATGTCTGTTATGACAGCATTTTACTAAATTGGTACAAACGCCAGGGTTTTTTCCCCCCCACCCATCCACTGTTTATCCATTCGGTAATCAATTTTTATGCGATTTCAAAAATTTTATCCAATGTAAATACGATGATGATGATGACGATGATGATGATTAAGTTACATATATCTGTGTAGTTGGCGATTGTCAGAAATTCAAGCACGTGCCTACTGCCTACACGTTTAATACGAGTACGACGACTACAACAACGCCATTTTCGTAAGCGCTGTTTATTGATTAAAAGTTGATTGTACTCTGATAGTAGATTGCATCTATAATGAAATACTTAATGAATTTCACCCTCGAGGTCGATTGCTGAATAAATATCGAATTTTACCAGTAGGCAGTTTAATGTAATCGAAGGCTGAGAAGGCACAGCGTAAAGATACTTTGTAAAACCGCGTGAAAGTTGTGCTTCAAAAGACTTTCGCTTTTATCAGCAAAACGTTTGTTTTTCATGCGTATAATTCAAGGTTGCAGATTAAATGTACAAATGACGAAGAACTTGGTAAACATGATTAATATGATATGTAGCGAGTGATTCAATCTCTCTTTCTGCTCGGTCTGTAGTGGGCTCTAAAATCAGTCGAATTTCAGACTCGATAAAGCTGTGTAAGTTATACACATGTAGGTAGGGGCACCAGGTACCTATATAGTAATCATACGAGTATTTCGAAAAAAAAGGTTTTAGGGTACAGCTTAGTATATTTCAACATCCGGCAAGAAAGTTCTTTATAGCAATGAGAAGTCGTGATGGTATTAAAGTATATAACAAAAAGAGTAAGAGGGAGGAAGAGAAAACCGGAGACCTAAGTTTTTAACAAAACAGAAAATAAACTAAGTCGAAAAAATAGTAAGTATAGTACATATATATATATATATGTGTGTGTGGGAAAAGAGCACGACGAGAAGAAAGTTTATACATTTAGATGAAAAAGCTAAATGAACCGTACTGCGGAGGTACCTTCCGAGCACAATAACAAATACAAATAACGATACACATATACTCTCTTTCTTATTTTTCTATTTTTTGAAAGCGAAATCGCTCTCAAGAGCCATCAGTCAATCTTGATGACTATCTATTGACATCCTGGTACTTCACTTTTTCAGTGTTGTTAGCTGTACGCGACCCGTTATCCAACTTTCGTTATCTTTTTTTTTTTTTTTGCTTTCTTTCCTCTTCTTCTTCGTTCTTCTTTTCGTGCTACCTTTTCATCCGTTTCTTTATTTTGATTCATTTTCCGTTTCTTTTCTTCGCGGAAAACGCGCGCGACACGATGTTGGTAGGTACTTTGCTACTAGCTATATTTATGTAGGTACGTATATTTTTCAATCGCGTATCGCTTATGGGAGGTTTTTATATACTTATGTCTATATTTTGGCTAAAAAAGATTGATGAAAAATATAAATTTTCCCAACGATCGTTTCGAAAAGTGTTACATTAGTTTTGATTTACACAACGAATACGACTTGGCGTTTATATACGGCTCATATTACTCGAGCCATCTGTTATGATAATTTTACACCGTTTTATTTGACGTGAAGCATATATTTTTGCAATTTCGCTTCAACTTTTGTACGTACCTTTGTTTTGATTATATCTTTACTAATATTCGTATTGAAGGAAGTATTCGACGAGATTGTTTTTTTCGTGTTTTTTTTTTTCCCTCCCACTATGATGATCGATGTGTTCGATTTCATATTTACTAGGGGGTTCCTCCCCCTGGCTTGCGCCCTCACTTCGCTTGGGCTGCTCGCTTTTGACCCCCTCTGGCGTATTCACGTTTTCCCGATGGGTAACACTGAACTCTAACTCGCGTCCTCGCTTCGCTCAGGATACTCGCTTTGATGCCTTTCTGGCAAGTGCACCATTTTCCACTTTCTTCCATAAGTGAGCTAACTTAATATTTTTTTGCAAAAACAGGTTACCTGTGATTATGGAATAATTTCCTCAATTTCAGG
>FIZR01004852.1:0-15100 GCA_900060175.1 Ferrisia virgata
AGCGTATGAGTACATTTATGCCTAATGTCTCTTAGATATTTTTTTATGTTTGTGTTTGTTTTTTTGTTGAATCGTTTTTTTTTTAATTTTTTAGGTTTTATTGATTTTTAGTGCACCTGACTAATGTACTTATTACCTACTTGGTTACCGCTCATACCAGTTGTTTTTTGTTTTGATATTTGCACCAAAAATAAAACATTCCATTCGGCATTTTTCATTTTATGCTCATGTGGTGAAAATTTGGATGAATGGGTCATGATGGAGGGGGGGGGGGGTGATCGACAGAAAAAATTTGGGCTTCGAGCGGCAAAATATTAAAACCGCCTCTGTCCTTGCCTACTTGATAGTTTCTTTCAGGATCTTGCAAGGTGTTGGTTGTTACCAGTTCTGATTTTCTTTGTATTCTTCCCTGTACAGATAGCAGAAAGATGCCATTTTTTCGAATTTTGTGCGCTATGTATTTTTATTTTCTATTTTTGACATCGTCTAGTAATATTTTCCATTCTTCTCTAATTCTTTCTAGGACTACTTTGTTCCTAACGTAGTCCTTCCATGATATTCTAAGTAGATGGCGGTAACACCACAACTCAAAGGCAGATATTCTCTTCTCGCACTCCATACTCATGGTCTATGTTTCACAAGAATACTTCAGAACGGACCATACATAGCACCGCATTATCCTTTTCCTAAGTCTTAGATTCATTGTGCAATAACCAAGCACTTTATACAGGTTGTTGAACACATTTTTTGCCATGCCAATTCGTGACTTTATTTCATCATGATCTCTGTCATTATTGTTTATCAGTACTCCTAGGTACCCAAATGAGTTTACATTTTCAATTTCTTGCGTTCTGATCTGTATTTGTACCTCTTTGTTATTGTCTTTTGTAAACTTCATCATTTTAGTCTTACCTGCATTGATTTTCATCCCATATTTTAGGCCAGCACTGTTTATTTGGTCAATCATCCGCTGCATTTGCGCTTCAGATTTGGCGATAATTACCTTGTCGTCTGCGTAACTTATTTCATTTATTCTTTCACCATTGATCTTCAATCCCATCTTCTCTATTCGCGCTTCTCTCGTGATCTCTTCGGCATACGCGTTGCACAGCCGTGGAGAGAGTGGGCAGCATTGTCTTTTGTAAACTTCATCATTTTGGTCTTACCTGCGTTGATTTTCATCCCATATTTTAGGCCAGCACTGTTTTATTTGGTCAATCATCCGCTGCATTTGCGCTTCAGATTTGGCGATAATTACCTTGTCGTCTGCGTAACTTATTTCATTTATTCTTTCACCATTGATCTTCAATTCCATCTTCTCTATTCGCGCTTCTCTCGTGTTCTCTTCGGCATATGCGTTGCACAGCCTTGGAGAGAGTGGGCAGCCTTGCCATATACTCCCTTCTTAATGCTGCAGTTATTCTTCGAGTATTCCCTGCCGATCTTGGAACATTTAAAGAGAGACAACAAAATTACAAATCAACATGCGTATAGGGCCTACGCTATATAGAGCATAGGCATATTTTGGGCATCAACGCATCGTACGAACTCGAAATTCATTTAGCACACTACGACCATCCTGTGCGCCAAAATGAAAACGCAACATGTAACAGTAAAAATAAACCTACAAATACAAGCATGCCTCTTATACGTTGGAAAAAATATCGGTTTTTATACTTAACTTACTCGCGTATGGTATATAGGCAAACGAGTAAGTACAGCTCATGCACATCGTACGTATAACATAAAATATACGTAGACCTACACCATAGCGCATATAAGCCGCAGATACTCGATAAAAACACACCGAAGTCGTGCTACACCTTTAACCATACAAAATAGGCTACAGCGAAGAATGAAAAACGCCAGATTCGTTACAAATGACAGCATTCATCGGGTGACATGTAGATTATAGGTAGTTTACAAACAAAAATATCCTACGTAAGTAGAAGAGGAGTCGAGTCGCGCAAGACAATAGGTATATATATATATACTCACATACACACACGAAGAGAACGGTTATAGGAAGTGCACGATCTTCCATAGGGTGGGTTTGGTGTATGGTACCGTATAACTTTGCCAGTTTGCCTTCTGCCGTGTATAACCACGCCTAAAAACGCGTCTTGTACGCCAATGGCGTACCTTCTTTCCTCGTATTATATTCGTATTCGTCCTATCGTCTGACCGGAATATACAAGCTGCTCATAATATACTCCACGTAATCGTCGAATAAAAGATAACTCAGTATCTTTATCGCGCGTTGGGGGCGAGATTCGTGCATATCGAGATGCGGTCTTTAGCTCATATTTTCGATATTTAAAATTCGATCGTGTGTGTGTGCGTGTGTATTTCTATACGTATATATTTTTTTTTCGTTTTATTTTCCAACGCCGTAAAATCGTAATATTTATCTACAGTTGAAAAAAAAAAATAAACAATTTTTTTACACTAAGACGTGACGATATTTCTACCACCTTTCCCCTCTATACTTATAGTTTGAGAGATGCTCAAAAAAAAGCCATGATACGAAGCTAGAAGGGCACAATTCGAGTAACGATGATTTGAAATTTTGTTCGTTGGGTCGCGATTTTTGCTTGTTTGTTTGGTTTTTTTTTTAATGATTGGTTTTTCGATTAAATTGTTGTGACGCGATAGAAAACCCAAGATCGAGTTATATAGCTAATGATGCTTAGAGAATCTCCTTTCAAGCATTATAATATTCATTCTTTGATTAAAGGAATGAAGGTAAGGATGATGAATTAATTATTAGAGTATTTGCGTTGATGTGTATTCGATCATACGATCGATACGCCTATGTTTAAGCTGAAAAAACCTCCGCTCTGGAAAACTCCAGCGAAGCCTGAATGGCTTGAATGTACTTACATATGTATATAATAGTTGAACCGGTTTCAAAAGTTGCTTAATTACTCGAGAAAAACCAAAGAGAAGATCGAAGTTCAATCAGAAATTTGAACGTTGGCTATTTCATTTCTCAACACCAAAAGGCATTTGTATGAGGCCTAAGCGATCTTTTTTGAAAAGTTTGTTATGGGGAGAGAAGGCACCGTAGGTAGACCCATAATTAATTACTTGATTTTATCCGCAGCAAATGGCATTTTTTTTACGCCAAATTCTTCTCGTAATGTAATCGTCGATCATATTCTGAAGGCATGATGCATATAAAATGACTAAAATATGATACTCGTACTTTTGGGCATGATTCGAGCGAAAATGAAAAAAAAAACATACTTTGGCGATGCTAATTTGTAGTCGAGGTAGGGAGGGGCTTCAATGCGGCTAAAAAGTCGAGACTACCCAAAAAGCACACCTCTACTTGACGAATTTCAACTTCCTAGATCAATTTGGAGGGAAGTTGTGCGAGAAATAAACCCTAAAAATAAGAAAAATCGAGCAAAAAAACAAATTTTTGGAGCTGCGAAAGGGTGCAATGAAGCTGAAAAATTTAGACCACCGTGGGGCACATCTACGGCTCCTACTACATGTACAACCAAATTTCAAATTTCTAGCTCAATTTGGAGGAGAGTTATGCGACGAATGGAGTCAAAAAATAAGTAAACCCTGCCCAAAAACCATATTTTACGGGCTGCAAGGGGACGCAACGGGTCTGAAGAGTCGAAACTCCCAAAATACACACCCACAGCCTTTATCAAGTCCACTCACCAAATTTTAACTTCCTAGCTCAATTTTGTGGAGAGATAGGGGAGAAGCAGCCCTAAAAAAAAGAAAAACTCTCATATCTCCCCTCCTAATGGACCTAGGAGGCTAATTTTTTGAAATGTTATAAAAGTTCAGATTTGTTATTGATTGGCTTGAAAAAAAAAATAATTTTTGGAATTTTAGTCCCTTATTATCTATTTTCTCAAATTTGGGCACTACTGAATTTTGATCAGAAGTTGCCGACAATCGTAGCCCATCGATTTTGGTAGGTATCGAGTCGAGTAAATTATTTTTTAGCACAAGTAAGGAAATAAAAAAATAAATATAAATGTGATATGGTCAAAAATGGTCGTAATGATTTTCTAAGACTTCAAAACACCCCCCTCCCCCCCATCCACCATATGTTAATAGTGATTTTCATTGACAACATGACATGGAAAATTAGGCTAAACAACGTCCCAATTTTTTGCTTTTTCGGTATAATTTTTACAAAATACTTAAGACACGTTAATTGCAATACATTGATGGAATTCCAGTGATAGACGTTGATTTACAAGTGGATGGTTGAAACTTCATCAAGGCACATATCCAACCTCCACTCAATCTGCATGCCAAATTTCAACCTCCTAGCTTAATTTGGAGGGGTGATATGGGAGAAAAATATTCGAGAAATGCTAAAATTCATCCAAAACTACTTTTTCGGAATTTTTGCGAGGTGCAATTAGGCTCAAAAGTCGAAACACCTAAAAAGGCACACATAAGGTCGGTGGCATAGCAAGCAGAGGGTAGGGAAATAGGTGAACGATTCCCTGGCGGGTGAAAATTGAATTTTTTTTGATAGCTGATTAATGATTGTAATACTCATTTGCCCATTTCCAAAGTGCGCCTATTTATGAATTTTAATCGTTTGAAAATCCTGTTCTATCAAAATTTTACCCACGCCTCACTACGGCAGTATTATTTATAAGAGCTAAGTTCCGAGAATCTGAGCTTTTTCTCTATTCCACATATTTCACGAAAAAAAAAAAAGGATCATTTTTGAGATTATTTCAGCAGTGATTTAATTTCATCAGATGTAGGGGGAGAATGTGAGTGGAAAGTTTTACAGATTGGGGAATTTTTTAGCCTGCAAATTGAAAAAAAAATTGTAAAAATGCTTAAAAAAATGCAAAATGATTAATGTTTTTGAAATTTTTAAAAATTTTGGTTTATGCTTCGCTCGGGTACCACTTATTGAGTTTCTTTTCTCACGTCTTGAATATTATTGACGAATTTTTTGTAGTGACCGGGGGGAGTGGGTTGCATCCACGTGAGTTAAAGGGGTAGCATAGAAAACGTTTTTTGGGCGGAAAATTCATAACTATTTCATTTATCAAGGTCAAAAAGGGGGAACTCTCTCCTATATTTCCTCATTCTAATCGACCTGAGAGGCTAATTTTTGGATATGTGATACATCTTTTGATTTTCTTTCGATTGACTGTAAAATGAATAATTTTGGGGATTTTTACCCCCTCCCCTATCCAATTGAATTTTAACCCGAAGCCATCCTCATTCATTAATGTTCAATTCGTTGCCAGTCCAAGTGTACTGGCCCGAATTTTAATGATTTTGATTGGTACTAAGCCAATTAAATGGGTTTAGTCTTTGGTGAAAACAAAATGAAGACAAAGAATTGATATCTGATATGCCCGAAAACCGTTTAAAATGGTTTTCTAGGGCCTCAGAATAGATTTTGTTGACTTCTACCCTATCCTTCGATAGTCAACAATCCTTAATAGTTCGGTGAGTTTTAGTCATTTTTTTCACACTACAATGTCAATGTGATGTAGACATAGGCGGAATTTGGTGGTTTGGATGGAGAAGGGCTGAGCCCCCAAGATGGTAAACAAAAAAATGAAATAAATGTTTACTTTTGAGCTATTTGAAAAATATTTTTGTTACGGTGAGGAGAAGGTGAAGGTTGGAAGCTTCAGTTTTGGTGTAAAATTGAAATGTACGAATGCTCGAGCGAAGCGGTTGTGAAATTTTGAAAAAAAAAATCGGATTTTCAATGGAAAAAAGGGACATTTCTCGAAGCTTTAGCTTCAATTTTGTAGGTTTTACAGAGAAAAGATACAGTTTTCCAGCAGAATCAACTTAAAACGTTATTAAAATTTCAGTATTTTTATCGATTGCGAAGTCAATCTGTAGAAACCAGATTATCGTGGTAAAAAAATCTATACTTTTTCCATCAATTTTGGGACTAGGAACATGTTTTAAAAATTTAATTGGATTAAAAAAATTTTCAGGCAATTGTTAGACATTCATCATACACAGAAAAACTTTCTAGGCAATCCGCCTATGGATGCGGAAAGGGCGTTTTCATCAAACTTTCTCTCCCCAGGACCAACCTGTAAGGTTACTGTACTCTTGAATATACTGATCAAAAATTTTAAAAGTATACTTGAATTTTTTTGATATTATTACAAGCGATTAAAAAGATGAAAGATATTTAAATCTTCACATTTCTTCAATCCTTTGCGTCTTTCTTTCCATCCTTAAAAATACAAAATCATTTTAGAAATTCCCTACAATTAGCAATAAAATTTCTAGGCTATCAACGATCAGGACTCCGAGGAGGAAAATTACATAGTCTACTGATAGAGCTTTGCTTCGTTCTTTTTTCTCGTGTAATTAAAATTCAAATCACCCCGAATATCTTTCCAGATCCAAGCATAGCGAGTATATCGCACCGTATAGCTGCTCCCACCCTTCTTGACTAGAGCCAGCCCACAAATTATACGTTACACATAAAACACCTCACAACATTACTCATTGTAGCCGAATGACTTATTCAAAACAATCAGCACATCGATTTGAAAAACAATAATATTGACAAATTACATATTTACATTTGGCTCATCTCGCAGGTATAGATAATTAATTGCTATCTTCCCCGCCGCAGCCTTCTTCATCACGTATTACATAGAACGACACACAGGCATTTACCACATTTGAAAACAAAAATCAGGTAAAATATTTGTATAAAGTTGTAGGTATCCAGGTTAACGAGCTCGAAAACACACATAGAACCCGGGCAATAAAAACTATACAGCTGGAAGGCAGCTAATTTTTATTTCTGGTATATTGCTGCGAATGAAATTTATGTAGATACGTATTTGTTTTACTCGATATATCGTAGGTTATAGTAATTTTTGGTTTGTATTACGGAGCATACTATAACTAGTTCATTGAAATTGATCTCGGGTAGAGATTGGTTCGCAGGGGCTCACTGGGGAGTCTACAAGTTGGCCAGGAGTTTTTGCCAACCATCACATCGGGTATAATTTTCAAGATATGAATCTCTCTCGTACGTAGAGAAGGGGTTCCACGTAGTATTGTTAACTGTGCAATTGTGAATAGAATAGTGGGATAACTGATAAGGCTGATAAGATGTTTATGTAATTGAGCTGTGGTATAATAATTGGACCCTTAATGCGATGCAAGATCATCTTTATGTTTACAAACAGCTGAATCACACAGGGACAGGGGAGAAATTGATACAGGCGTACAAATAATTTTCCATAAATAACGTAAGCTCTTTTGAATTTGAAAAATTTTGCAATTTTTCCATTCAGTATGTAATGAGGGGCAAGTATAAGCTACAATAACAAAATTGCAACTCGTGATCTTATCTAATTCAATTTTCTCTTGGTAAAACAGGTACAGGTAAGAGGTATACAGGTAATTATGGCTACGATAGCTTCCAACTAGATATGCGAATAAACAAAAACCTTCAAGAGTTCAATGTAAGGGCACCTCATTTGATTAAGATATGAAAAAAGCGATGCTTTCTCAAGCTGATTTTCGTAGCACATTGCACTCGTAAGAATTGAAAAAAAGCATAGCAGGTAGGAAGGGTTCAATAGAGCTAAAAAGTTGAGATCCCCTCCCAAGGCACAACTAGAGCCCTTACTAAATGTACATACCTAATTTTAACTACCTAGTTCAATCTGAAGAGGAGTTATGCAAGGAACAAACTGAAAATAAAAGAAAAAACGACCAAAAAACCACTTTTTTTGGAGCTGAGAGGGGGTAAAAAGAGGCTGAAAAGTAGAAACCGCCAAAAGACACATCTAGGACCCCTACTACATGTACATATCTGATTTTAACTTCCTAGCTCAATTTGGAGGGGAGTTATGCGAGGAAGAAACTCAAAAAATGAGAAAAATGAGAAAAACCTATCAAAAAACTACTTTTTTTGAGCTGCGAGGAGGTGCAATGGAGCTAAAAAGTCGGAATCTTCAAAAGGCACATCTAGAGCCCCAACTAAGTGTACATACCAAATTTCAACTTCGTAGCTCCATCGGTGGGGAGATAGAGGAAGAAAAGTCAGTTTCCAAGGTCAAGAAGGGGTAAAACCCCCATATCTCCCCTCCTAATTGACTTGGGAGGTTGATTTTTGGATATGTTATACAATTTTTGATTCTCTGTTAATTGGTTTGAAAAAGGGAAATTTTTATCTTTTTTACTGCTCAGCACCCCCCTCCCCCGAATTTGGGCATAACTGAATTTTCACCCAAGTTCATCCCCACTCATATATATTTACTCTGCCACCAAACTGAGCCGATTGACTGAATTGGAGTGATTTTGGTCGGTATAGAGAGGAGTAAATAATTTTAATGTCTGGGAAAAAAAATAAAAATAAATATCATACATGGCTAAAAGTCGTTTTAATGGTCTTCTAGGACCCCAGAACGGATTTTGTTGATATTCCCTCACCCCCTTATCCGCTGTTAATCGATAAACAGTAATAGCCTGATTTTCATTGACGATATGAGATAGAGAATAAGACTAATAAAAGAAAAACAGTTTTTATCATTTGATGTAAATTTTTCCATGTTTTCACACTTAATACAGTTGACATATTTTATTCGTAACTGAAATATTATATTTGCTTGCAAAAATACCCGTTAAATAAATGCAGAAGGCTTACTTACATATAAAATAGAATCGAACGAATCCATCATCCAACCATCATCTTAATTTTAAAATGGCCATTGGCCATTGACGCGACATTCCTGAAATTCTACTATTTATATTGAGATCGAACAAGATTAACTACAATCTGTCTATTGAACCTTTGAATTTCCACTTCAGAAGTCTTTTAATTGAAAAAAAGCGCGTACCAACGAATATAAATATTTTAACAAAACGCCAATACAAAAATGAAATACATCTTTAACCTGGTACAATATAGTGAAAGGTATACAGTAGATTTTTGGCTTCGAGATCTTGTTGCCATCGTTGTCGCGTTCGATTATTACAATATATTAAGCATCTCTTGAATTTGATTTTAAGTAAAATAGGCTTTATAACCCTACGAATATCTCGAACCTTTTGCATTGTTCGATTAAGTATATAGGAAAATCGATCCCACAAGATTCGGCGAGAAATTCTACCCGCAGAGTAATTGATCCCTTGAGGAACGTCACATAAGGTTAAACCCTTTTGTATAAAGATACGAGTACGACCGCGTTCAAATATTCTAGACAAATCAATTAAGTATAACAGGATATGTACGACATGTTTCATCGAACGACTGTGTACATATGTGAAACATGATGTATTCCTTTTTTTTTTTTTGTAGGTACTTTTTCGATTGAGAAATGACGTCGCCTCTAGAGGCGAAATATTTGCGCATGTAGATTGTAGATTCAGGTCCTTGCTCGTTGGTCTTCAAATTTAATGGGTAGATGTATTAGGATTTTTTACTTCATATTGCATAGGTGGGTAATAATGATCAGACGATTATAAAATCGAACTTGAGAGGTTCTAAAATGCCTACGCCCAAAGAAAACTAATATAAAGATTTCTTTCTTGCATTTATTTGCATATAGAATGATGGAACGCGATTTATTTCCATACCAAAGCCGATACCTTTCGATGTTAGGGGACGCTTGACCTCGAGCATAAGACAAAATGCTTCAATAGTCGTTAAGTCACGGATTACTTCATCCTACTCTGTATTGAACTTGAATAAATATTTTCGAAAAATACAGGCAAGTACGGTATGGGTAATTTTATAGGTATCTACTTTGAAATTAAAATTTGATAAAATCGAACAAATTAAACTTATTCATCATTCTCTAAAAAGAGAAGGATTGAGGAAATGGATACCAAAACGAAATATTCAATATGAAGAATAATTGTTTAAAAAATTATTACTGTATTTCATTTTCATACAAAGAAAGATAGCAAGAATATGGAGACCTCAGCTCCTTGACCTAAGGCAAGTTTCTTAATTATTGAAATTTAAAAAAAAAGAACATCTACGAGTATGACAGGGTAATTTACCAGTAGTTGATAGGTAAGAGGAAATTTTTTCACACTTTTGTCAACTACGTTGCACGTAATAATTAAAAATTTTCGAAAAAATTATATATTATACTCTTAATGTACCTATACCCCATCCATCCCTTGTGTTGATAACCCCCCCCACCCCACCCTCTTAAGACAATTGCCACTGGAATAAATTCCAAATCAACCTCAGACTACTTGCCAGTAATTAATAACTCATTTTCCTCGTCTCCAGCCAAAGCCAGGCATGTGAAAATTTTTTTATAAATTTTTTCATATGTGCCCATCATTTTAGCATAGAAAACAATACAATACCTATTTTGTAAAAATTTAGACTCGAACGCTTAACAGAAATGTTCAGGTTTTTACCCAAACACCGAAATTTTGGGCTTCTGTTTAGTAAAGTGAATATAAAAAAAATAATTCATGGCTAGGCTCAACTATGTCGGTGTTCTATTCTAAATTGAATGGGCTATCCAAAATACTATTGATGTTTTTGATCGATCTCATGACTGTCTCAAAAATCAGCTCCAAAGACAAAATTACCTACTACTGACAAGTTATCAGGATTTTTCAATCTTTTTTAAGACTAAAAAAATGAATTTCGATATTTCAAATGGTATTTATTAGGGTATTTTGACACGCTAAACACGAATCCGACGTTAGTATCTTCATTTCGTCTTTTTAATTCCGAATATAAAACACTCAAAATTCGAAACAACTGCTAAAATTAAACATTTCTGTACGTTTTTTTTGAGATTTTCGACCCTTGTGCAACTGATTTCGCCAAAAATGAATACGTTAGGTATATCTACGTTAAAAAACACGTTTTTCGGATATTTTTTTAAAAGTGGTCGAACTTCGTTATCGGGGCTTTTTTTAACAGTTGAAAATTTCAAATGGCCAAAATTACAAAAAGGAGTGCACCAAAATTGATGAAAAAATTATCGTAAATACACCTCTATGAGATGTAACTTTGTACCAAAGAACAGACAATTTCATTCGCTTCCGTCGAAATTGAAAATTATTAAAAATAATGCAATAAAATGACCCTTAACTTCAAAAAGGAGGGGTGGGGAGTCAAAATTTGTCCAGAATTTTTTTACATCAAAGTACATCATTTGTGGACATAAGATCGAAAATCAGAGTTGTGGGCAAAATTTTTTCACATTTCCAATCAATTTTCGCACATTTCTCAAGATTTTTACTCAATTTTTTTCAATTTTTTATCAGTTTATTGCATTTTTCGCTTATTGTTGTCAAACTTTTACCCAATTTTTGATGGTTTCTAACGATTTTTTTCACATTTTAGGTCAATTTCAATTTATTTTTTACCAATTTTTCGTGATAATCAATCAATTTTCATCCATGTTTAACCAACTTTTCGACAATTTTCAACGATTTTTTTCATATTTTCGGGCAATTTCTACCTCTTTTTCTAAATTTCTATCCAATTTTTGATGATTTTCAGCATATTTTTGTCATTTTAATCTTTTTCTTTCGGCTTTTATCCATTTTAATCTATTTTTAACCAACTTTTCAACGATTTTCAACGATTTTTTTCATATTTTTGATTCAAAAATTCGCCAAAAATCAAAAAATGAACTTTAGCAGCTGAAAATTTGATTCCGGTGGCTTTTTGACATGCTCTTTCCATCCAACCAAGTTTAATTCAAAGCAGAGCCCGACAGTTAGGAAGATTCCTTGTTTAGAAGCCATATAAATATTTTTTCATGTATTGTGAATAATTTTTTCGAAACTAATGAAAACCTCCAAACGAAAAAATTCATTTTCAGAGTTTTATGGAATAAATTTCAATGCTTTATGAAATTTTTAATTGTAAGAATTATAATAAAATTGTTTTCAATGGTGATATGATATGCCTGAGTGAGGAACTAGTATTGCTGGGCTTGAGGTATACTTCTCCAACTATAAAAACTTTTTTAGCCTAATTTTCTATGTCATATTGCCAATGAAAATCAGGCTACTACAGTTTATCGACCAGTAGTGGAGGGGAGGAGGGGAGGAGAGGATATCAACAAAATCCGTTTTGGGGTCCTAGAAGACCATAAAGACGATTTTTAGGTCGGATATTTGTTTTTATTTTTTTTCTCAAACATTAAAATCATTTACTCCGCTCAATACCGACCAAAATTACTCCAATTTAGTCAATCTGCAAAGCTTGGTGGTAGATTAGATATTTATGAGTGGGGATGAACTTGGGTCAAAATTCAGTTATGCCCCAATTTAGGGGAGGAGGTGCTGAGGGGTTAAAAATGCAAAAATTGCCCTTTTTCAAATCAATCGATAGAAAATCAGAAGTTGTATAACATATCCAAAAATCTACCTCCTAATTGAATTGGGAGGGGAGATATGGGGAGTTTTCTCCCTTTTTGACGTTGAAAAAGGGCTGTTCTTCCCCTATCTCCCCACCTAATGAAGCTAGGAAGTTGAAATTTGGTATGTACTTTTAGCGGGGGGTTTCGACTTTTCAGCCCCATTTCACCCCCTCACAGCCCGAAAAAAGTGGTTTTTTGATAGGTTTTTCTGATTTTTCTCATTTCTCGAGCTTGTTGCTCACATAACTCTCCTCCAAATTGGGCTAGGAAGTTGAAATTTGGTATGTATTGTCTGTAGGCACCCTTGATGTACCTTTTGGGACTTTCGACTATTTAGCCCTATTCAACCCTTCCTCCCTGCAATGCTTTTTTTCACTTCTCATGATTGTGATATGTGACGAAAATCGGGCTGAAAAAACATTTTTTTTTTCTTGGATTGACTCGCACTCTCACAATTTGTATTCGTATACGACAAGATTTGTTTGAGATAAAAAGAATACTCATTTAAATTCATTTGAGTAGATGATGGGTTTTGAAAAAGAAGGGCAAAAATACATACATCTAGGCTGTATATGCATTGAAGGAAATATCTTTTGACACGACAGAATATGACTATTTCGCTTCGTCCATCAATATCTAATATGTACTGTGTATACAGCAGTCAAAAGCGAGGGTATTTTACATATTTCACGTTTCCATGTATAGTACATGTACTGGTAGACAGTACCTATATATGCATTTATATGTTGTCCCCATTCATCGAATGAATTTTCATAATAGTATCCGTAACGAATGAGGCAAAACGCACGTCACCTATTTTCATCGTTTGGCAAATACCGTCGCGTCGTCATCGTCATTTCCACGATGCACGCCGATTGGTAAACCTGGCACATATATATATGCGTAAAAGATACATATACCTACCTTTGTATACCATTTAGCTAGGTATACACGATGTACATACCTATACAACGAAAGGCGTACAGATACATATTTTAAATAAGAAGAGAGAGAGAGAAAAAAAACAAAATTTTCAGTCTATACAGTACCTCTACATACCTACACTAAATGTAGTGTAGGTATGTAAAATAGTATAGATATCTACATATCAAATGCAAATGTCATTTTGTGTGTACTTGGCAAGTGCGGAGTACAGCAGAAATAGTAAACTATTTAATATTCAAAGCATTCTCTTATTCGTTAACGACCTATTTACCAATTTCATAGGTAAACTTTGCACGTAACCATTAAATGATAATTTGATACCTACATTATATAATTTTACTTGTTTTTCTAATGGACACCGAGCTCGTGCGCCTTTTTACATATGGCCAGTAATTTTCACTCCTATTCATAGAGGCTGTACAGATACCCTACGAAATGCATATAAGCAAAGCAGACCAGCAGAAAATTTTTTTTCATCATTAATACTTACTCCGAACAAGTACACACGTGGACACGAAGCTATCGATCACCATTGTCCAGCACACAATACCGAACGTCTTGTAAATTAAACAGACTACCAAAGATCGATACTATGCACGTAGTTTGTACCGTGGATCCATTGCATATATATATCGTCATCGGGTCGTCTTACACAGCCCACATACATTGTGTGTATGGATCTAGATACATAGAGGTACTCGTAGACCTACACATTTTTGAACTTTTGGCTTTTGAGATTTCAATCATATGTGTATATTGTATATACAATCGTACTGCTGCGTCGCGTCGGGTACATTAAATACGATCGAATTGTCGCTCACGATCAAAGCGTCCAGCAGACATTCCTAGATCGATTCAGGTGTGAATACGTCATACTCTATGGGTATAAATGTTTTTTTTTTCTTCTTCTTCTTCATTCGATGGACGGACGGATGGATGGATGGATCCGTGTCCAAGACGACGACTCGCGTGTACAACATTCAATAGCCATTAATCACAAATCAAACTCGCGAAGCAACCGTTCAATTTGGTATTTGTATGCGATGATAAAGTGTTTGTGGTAATTTATTCCAACGCGTATGGCATTACGTTCTATATTACTCCCTCGGTGTATGTATTTTAGGTATCTATATAGATATACTACATACAGCTTGCCAGTACATTTAATATGTATTCACAAATGTCGACTATATTCGACTATATACGCGAGCTTCCAAGAAAATTTTTTTTATCACTATTCGAATATTATAATATGGGATTTAGCTTTGTTCAACGAAACCAGCATCAGGAGCATAAGCCTTAAGAAATATGAATCCTGCGCAGGTTGCCCCCCTGTTTTGAAAACTTGCTACCAAAAAATTTTGTTCCTTACCTTAAAAATCAAAAAACTTTTTACTTTGCAAAAAAAAAAAATAATAATAATTGTTCTCTCTGTGTTGCGATTTTTTGGCTGTTTATTGGTGTACAGTGGAAGACTCACAAACCAACCCGCTAACCCTTCATAGATCTACCCAGAATCGGGGCAGTGGCCTTCCATAAACGATGTGCTCCGGGGGAGGGAGGGTGAGCTTTAAATTTACCAATCAATTTTACCAATTTTATCAACTTTCAAATTTTCTGATTTCTTAAAATTTTATGAGCAGTCTAAGAACTACATTTTCCCAAAACTTTTCAACAAAGCAAATTTAATAGGAATTCAAGGAAACGAAATTGTCGATACACTAGCAAAATCTGCTGTATGTCCCTCCCCACTCTCTACCCTTTCTACAGATGACATCAAATCTTTGTTAACTCAACAA
>FIZR01004854.1:0-23744 GCA_900060175.1 Ferrisia virgata
CCCAAGTCCAAGAAGAAAACGAACAAATATGCAAAAAACTATTTAAATTTCTAATCGAAACCAACTTGTACCCTATAATTTAAAACTGAAAACTTATCTTTATATATTACGTTTTTCTTATGTATTCTTTATATTTTTTCTTGTTACTTATTTATAATTTTGTTAATTCTTGCTATTCTATTTGTAATGTAACTAGATAATTGGACAGGCTAGACGCTAAAGGCCAAGCAACCGGGTGTCGTTAAATAAATCATTTTTGTTGTTGTTATTGAGCTGAATTTTCAACCCCTCAATCCCACCCCTTCACCCGATATTGACATCTACGTATGCAGGATTCGATGTTTTGTATCTCTAAATGAAGTGGAAGAAAATCGTTAAAATTTCTACGAGTTATGAGCTACATTTAATTGTATATGTGGTAAATTTTAAAAAAAGATAAATTCATATTTTCTTTCCTTATTCAGAGATAAAACCAGACTATTTTAGCACCCCATAACTTGAACGCTACTCCGGTTGGGGATGATCCCCCTTCCCTCCCTTCCCATCGCAAGAAAACTGGCTTTTTGACTGTACCGTCAAAATTGACCTTGACCGCTTGAGAGGGAAACTTTATAGGACAAAATAGTTTTCTACGCTGAATTGCCTTCGAGATGCGACTACTTTGTTTTTTTCAAAATTGCCTTTAAGGGTTTAAAAAAGTGGCGATGAAAATTACAAAGCACAAAATACAGCTTAAGCTAATTAGCCATCTAATTTACAGCTTAAAAAAATAGCTCGCACTAATTATTCGTCAGCTTTCTAGATTAATTTTTTAAATCTCACAAAATCGGCTCAAAATTCATGGAAATGAAAATTTTTTGAAAAGTTTTTCCAAAAGTGAAATTACTGCGTGTATTTGTGCACCAAAATTTTTCATTGTTGGTAATTTTTTCGTTTGCCTTTTTCTCTGGGGGGTTTTTACTGAACAACTGAGTAGGAATTTTTTTGAGAAACGCCTTCCAGAAACAGATGCAGGATTTCAAAGAAGTTTTTTATATCATTAAAAATTTACAAGTAGAAAGGTCAGTTTTGATCACTTGCACCTTTTCAAGGGTTTTCAATAGATATCCAAACATACAGAAATATGGTGTAAATAGTTCAAAAAATTTTAAAAATTTAAAAACTGCGTTTAAGGGTGGGTCTAGATTTAGATCAAATATGTTTCTTTTGATATATTTTTTATTTTTTTTTATTTTTAAAAAACTTGAAAAATTACCATTTTTGAGTGCTCCTGAAAAGTCACTTATGGGCGGTAAAATTAAAATATTGCCTCTTAATAAGCTAAAAATGATTTTTTGGATTCATCTCAGGAGAGTGTGTTTCAAAAAAATTCCCTTCATAGTTTTTCAAATAATTTAAAACCCCATGAAAAAAAGGGAAATGGTGAACGTTTGTCAGCAATGAAAATTTTCTGTGTTAAATGTGCTATTGTTGTATTTTAATTTTTTGAAAATTATCGATTTCAGATTTAAAAAAAAAGCATTTTCTTGTAGTAAAGAAAATATGCAAATTGTCCACTCATGATGAATATCTGAAACTTTAAAAAGGCACATTCAGGCCAACTACTGAATCTGCATACTAAATTTCAACTTTTTAGATCAGTTTGGAGGGGAGATATACGCGAGACAAAGTAAAAAAAATAAGAAAGTCCGTACCAAAAAAAAAAAAAACATTTTTTTGAGGCTGAGAGCGGTTGCAATGGGGCTAAAAAGTTGAAACCCCTACTAAATCTATATGCGAAATCTCAACCTTTTAGCTCAATTTGCAGGGGAGATATGCATGGGACAGTTTTTTTAAGGCCAGAAAAGGGGAAACCACCCATATCACTCCTCTTAATTGACCCGCAGGGCTGATTTTTGGATATGTTATACAAGTTCGAATTATCTATCGATTAGCTCAAAAAGGAACAATTTTTGCGATTTTATTCACTCAACAACTCCCTCCTCCAAAATTGAATGTAACTGAATTTTGATTCGAGGTCATCCTCGCTCAAAAATATTGGATTTGCCGCCAATCCAAGCCTAGTGTTTGAATTTGACCGATTTTGGTTGGCATCGAGCTGAGCAAATAATTTTTAGTGGAGGGGGAGGATATATATTTGGCATGGCCAAAAATGGTCTCAATGGTTTTCTACGACCCCTCAAACTGGATTTCGTTGATACTCCGCCTCCATCTGGTTTTCATTGGCAATATGCCAGAAAATCAGTTTAAAAATTGAGTAATAAAGCTGATATTTTTATCACTGTACTTTGAAGTCATTTCGCAACTATAAGGACACCGTGATTTGCAGATTTCCAAAAAAAAAGCAAAACACCGCTCACCAGTAGTGTAACAACACTCGAATTCGTGGTGGAGGGGGTTTGCTGAAATTTTTTTCAAAATTTTGAAAATTAGAGGTCGAAAAGTTAGTATTTTGACGTATTTCCAAGCTCGAAGTACTGAATTTTATCATTACTCTAGATTAAAAATTTTCTGAAATGAAATGCACTTGATTTCATTTTATATAATTTTTTAATGAACACGAAAATCAAATCGGTAATAAATTATATGAATTTGCGATCCAATATATGAATTGTCCCACTTAAAATCATCTGTCAAACACATGTGTTGAATTTTTTAGTAATCGTGGTATAAAAGAGTGAAATGTTGAATATTTCAATAATATTTGATAGGGACCCATCAGTGAAATTTCCAAATTGATAAAATCTTCCTCTTCCTCTTTATCCACAAACAACCCGAACAACGTATTAAATACGTAGTTTTAGGCTATACAATGTTGAAATAAATCAGTGTTCGTAAATTTTCAACATGTCGCTTCGGTTGGAAATTTTCCTATGTTCATCGAAAATAACCCAAACGAAAGAAAATTTCGCCTCGTTAAAATTCTTCTCAGTCGAAATTCTGTCCGAATTCAAAAATACAATGTTGATGGAAAATTCGATGTTTCCAAGGTCTCGGGGACTTTACGGCTGAAAAGATGCCTGTGCTAATTTTGTAAGCAGCACGTAGTATTTTACATCATTATTCAAACTATGCCTATGCCTTTCAGTTCATTCAGCTTAGGCTGTGGAGCAATTTGTAAAATATTCTCCAATTTTGGTGAAATTTTTCTCCCATCGAATGTGTAAAAATCCATCGAACATGTTTTGTTTATACACAACACGTGTACGTATGGTAGCATTGAACTGAAAAATTCGCGGCTAAAATTTAAATAACCCACGTGCTCGTATTCGTAAATAAAGCAACTTACTACGGACGTAAAAAGGCGAATGGTTGGGTAAAAATCATATGTCAGGATTAACGATTTTTCCTTTCGGCATTTTATCCTCCTCCCTCTCCCCCCTGCTGTTCGTATCCTTTTTCGTATCGTATATACTATACCTAAAGATTCTCGTATAGATATTGGTCGTGTAATGGTTTAAGGTTGTTGCCACCACACCGCATTCCATCTCGCATATTTGCAGCTCGTACTTACGCTATATAAACGACACATTAAACGTCAAATTAAGCGCTTCGATGTCAAAATTTTGTAACCTGAAGTGTTTTTATAATAAATACGCGCTAATTTGACAGTTATTCGAGACTGCGAGGTCGAAGATAAAAAATATATACGTGTAGCACGCGCCTAGTCGACGCTGAAAACTGCTCTCTCTTCTCTGCCACGTATTTTATTATAAGCTTCTTTTTTTTCTTTTTTTTTTTTTGTACGTAGCATTTTGTATATGTTGGAAGGAGTAAGTGGGTTAGGTAAAAAATTTACGGTATTCTAAATTTTATTGTTTTTAGATTTTTGCCCTGTACTGGAAAGCCTGGACAAGACGGTGAGGATTGGGTAGAGGGGTATCGATATTTTTCACTGAATATAAAAGTTTGATAATTTTTTACGTTTTTTAGCCCAATTTCCTATATCATATTGTAAATGAAAATCAGGCTATTGCAGTCTATCGACCATCAGCGGATGAGGGGGTGGCGATATTCACAAAATCCGTTTTGGGATCCTGTAAGACCATTAAGATGATTTTCAGGCATGTCGAATATTTATTTTAATTTTCATCGTTTTGATTTTTTCCCCCGACATTAAAGTAATTTACGCCACTCGATACCGACCAAAATCGCTCAAATTTGGTCGATCGGCTCTGTTTGGCAGCGGATAAGATATATATGTGTGGGAATGAACTTGGGTCAAAATTCAATTATGCCCCAATTTGGGGGAGGGGGTGCTAAGGATCCAAAAACGCGAAAATTGCTCCTTTTTAAAGCCAATTGATAGCGAATCAATAGTTGTAAAACTTATCCAAAAATCAACTTCCTGAGTAAATTAGGAGGGGAGGTATGAGGGGGGGGGCTTTCCCCTTTTTGACCTTGAAAAAAAGCTGTTCCTCTCCTATCTTTCCACCAAATTAAGCGAGGAAATTGAAATTTGGTACGTACATTCAGTTAAGGCCTTAGACGAGTTTCTTTGGGGTTACAACGTTTCAGCCCCATTTCACCCCCTAACAGCCTCAAAAAAGTGGTTTATTGATAGTTTTCTCATTTTTTGAGTTTGTTCCTCACACAACTCCCCTCCAAACCCCTCCAAATTGAGCTTGGAAGTTGAAATTAGATATGTACATTTTATAGGGCCCCTAGATGCGTCTTTTGGGGGTGTCAACTTTTTAACCCCACTCCCCCTCCCCCTCTTTACTCCCCACACCCTCGAGACCCTAAATATGTGGGTTTTGATCGTTTTTTCTTATTTTTTGAGTTTGTTCCTCAGCCAACTCCTCTTCAAATTGAGCTAGGAAGTTGAAATTAGATAAGTACATTTTATAGGGCCCCTAGATGTGTCTTTTGGGAGTGTAAACTTTTTAGCCCCACTCCCCCTCCCCCTCTCCACTCCGCACACCCTCAATGCCCTAAATATGTGGGTTTTTGATCGTTTTTCCTTATTTTTTGACTTTGTTCCTCGCATAACTCACTACCAAATTAAGTTAGGAACTTGAAATTAGGCATTGTACTTTCAGCAGAGACCCCAGATGTGCCTTTTGGGGGTTTCGACTTTTTAGCGCCAATGAATCCTTCCTACCCACAATCCTGATTAGGTAAAAAGTATCGCTTCGCCTTTTTTTCAACTCTTACGATTGTACCTAATATGTCACGTATTTCAGTTGTATAATGGCATTTTAAATCTTTTTTTTTTTTCGAGTTTGAACTGTAAAAATGACATTTTAAAATTAAAAGATTTTTTCTAATTTCTTGCAACTTACATTTATGAAATTACTTGAATCTGAATTTTCTTCTGAAAATGTTAATTTCGCTGGCGGCAGGGTAGAGAGGTGAAGGAATAAACATCTGACATGTCCAAAAATGATCTCAATGGTCTTCTCGGATCCCGAAACGGATTCCGTTCATACTCCACCAACCATCCGCCGTAGGTCAATAGACCGCAATAGTCTACGACTTTTCAGTCTACAGTAAGGTGTAGATGGGCTAAGAAGTTGAGATTATCAGAAAAGCACTCCTCTTACATCAACTTTCTAAATTTATACGATAAATTTTTGTCTTCACTGCATCACTTTAGTTGAGCTGTAAACAACAGACTAAAATTTTCAGAAGTTTGAGAAAGATGAAAAATATTCTCTCCTGTTTTGATTGCTTGAATGGACTGATTTCTGGTCAAGTACGCGATACTGCAATTTTATTTGCAGCCTCGTGGTTTTTAAATCATTTTGACCTATGCTGAGATGATCTGAGAATTTTCGAGCTGAGGTAAATACTGAAGATAGATGTACGGTTCATGTTCGATCCTCCCTCACTTAAGTCATAGATCGTTCTACCGTAAGGACCATAGAAAGGAAATTAGACAGAAAAAAATAAACCACATTTTCTAGGCTCTGAGGGGGTGCAATAGGTCTGAAACGTTGAAACCCCCAAGAAGCACATTTACGATCTCTACCAAGTCTATCTACAAATTACAACTTCTTAGCTCAATTTTAATGGGAAATATAGGTGGATGAGCCCTTTTTCACGGTTAAAAAGTGGAAGACCCCCCCTCCCCCCGCATAACTCCGCTCCTGATTGACCTTGGAAGCTGATTTTCGGATATATTATGCAACTTTGCATTGTATGTCCATTTACTCAAAAAGAAACAATTTTTGCGATTTTATCCGCTCAACGTCCCCTCCCCCAAATTCGGGTATAACTGAATTTCGACCCGAGGTCAACGTCACTCCAGAATATCAAATCCGTTGCAAATCTAAGCCTATTTCCCAAGCAAATGATTTTTAGTTTCGAGGGTGCAAAAGGAAATATGTATCTGGCATGGACAAAGATGGTCGTAATGGTCTTTTAGGTCTTCTTGAACGGATTTCGTTGACCTCCGCCGCCTTCCATTTGTCGTTGGGCGATAGATCGTAATAGCCTGGTTTTTTATTGACAACACGACATGGAAAATCAGGCTAGAAAGATTCTACTGTTATGATTCTTTTTACAAAAATGATTCGTTTGTATGTATTTTGTTTTTGGAATTTCCGACGAAATAATTAATTACCAATACGTGACTGTTTTTATTCGTGGGTTATAATTTTCTTAATACTTTAATTTGGTACGCGAGTGTTTTCTTTGATTAATACTTTGCAGCAGAAGGGATTTAAACCTACGTATATATCTTTGATGCTAATTACTATAACGAAAGCTATTATAGATCAACGATACCACGATTTTACCCTCATCATGAATAAAAAAAGTGAATATAACTTGACTGATTTGTTTGGAAAGTTCCATTTTATCGAAAGACGACTTATACCATTATTTCCTAATATATATATCCTTCGCCTTATTTTCTGTTCGTCTGTCGTATTAACGTTCTTCCAGTTTTACTGTGACTTCGTCACTCTCATTTGGGAAACTTTGCAACAAACACAACCATCATAGTCAATTAGTGGTATAATTATCAGGTTGATGACACGTTGGTCGCATAAACCTAGACGTGTATACAGTCTACCGATTACCGTGGCGAAAAACTCTTTTATACGGTAAACTTTTCAAATGAAGGGTTCAATTTTGACGACATCGTTAATGGAACTTGGAATTAATCCTTAATCAGCTTTTGTTAACTGTGCATAAATAAATAGTACACGATGATGCTAGGCTATACCTATACAAATACATTATTTATTTAAAAAGATCGCTATAGCTGTACCTTTACACGAATGATATCGTGTATTGTGTATGGTGTATATGGTGGCAAATTCGTACACTGGTATTATGCCTATACTTGCATGCCTACCTACCGAATCGTATGTATGTTAGAAATTAGGTAGAATTACTGTAGTATTTTTCAATTCAGCGAATTGAGTTAGGTGTACGTTGTATTTTGGATGGAAAATAAGTTATTCGTGAGCAGTATAAGTAAGTAAGTAAGCAAGCGAAAATGAACTGTCAAACTTTAACCCTTCTTAATGTACTCGTATATATGTATTATACACAGAGTTAAAAGTTCAACCGTGTCATATAATGCTAAACTCGCGAAAAGTAAACTTTATATACACGATGATGTAGGGTGTTGGGTGATTTTTCGTGGTACCACTGTCTGACTTTATGTATTAAATATATATATGCGTAGGGTTTGGTACATTTTAGTCCCCAGTACTCATCGTTGTATGTTTTCATTTCCTGCTGGCATCGTTGTCGTACCTACTCGTAAAACTACTCACACGACGATTTAGAAATCGCTCTTTTTAACAACGATTAAGATTTGTAGCTGGAAAGAATGAAGAAATGCAACGCTTTTGGAAAATATGGCACTGGCGGTGGTTTACTTCGGTTCATTATAAAGGGTATTCTCGGATAAGAATAGCGAAATGCCTTTGATCTCAGAGATTTTCAAAAGTTTCACAAAATATCCTTAGATATCTCGAAAAAAAATTTTAGGTCTAGAAAATCACCCCCCCCCCTTCATTGTCTTCATTCAGCGTATTTGAAGAAAAATCGTAATTTTAATCCTCCGAATGTTCAAATGGATGATGAATCTATTGACATTAATTTTTTCAAGATTTTCCACCCCTTAGGGGAGGGAGAGGAATTGACAATAGAAAACATCGAATAGACTCTTCAACCACGCCTATTTTTCTTAATAAAAATGAAAGAGTAAAAATAATTGTTGAAAATGGAACAAACCGCACTCAATTTGCTCTATTAGAAGTCAACATATCGTCGTTTGAAAATTTGATCGTTGAGGGACTTTCTCACAGAAGGTGACGTCACTATCTGAGTTTTCGTTCTTTGTGTGTTTTCGAGTTGTCGCGAAACATCTCAACCCTAGATTGAATTTCAGAAAAATATGAATAGAACCTTTTTTTTTTTTTTTAGAGCTCGAAAAGATTTTTTTAAGGATATATCAAATTTTCTTGTTTAATGTAATTAGAGGCCTCAAATTTTAGTTTCGCTATGACGAAATTCTTTTGCAGTTCAAAAATCTCAGAAATAAGTGACGACTGCGAAATTTATCAAATTCACAGTGTACATAATTTTTTGCTGTAAGTATACTGAAATCTGTCGATCGAGTGAATTCTAGTACAAAAAATTGAAAGTTTTAGCCTTTCTTTTTCATCAAATGAAATTGAATATTCGCTAAAGAGATAATTTTACGCTCTAAAAAAATGATTCTATTGATATTTTACTCAAATGCAACCCAATGCCTGTTTTATACAGTTGAAAATTCTAAAATTTTCCGCCAACTGTTCGTGGCACAAGTAGTGACGTCATCCGTGTCAAAACTTTGAAATTTTATATCTGTGGTAATGATTAATATTTTTGCCCCATTCCAACGGTGATCTGCTTTTATGAAGAATATCTTTTACGTATCATAATTATTTTTGCAGAATACCACATTACTCGGAGAGACTATTGCTACAACTGCAGTCTGTGAGGAGAAGGGGAGGGGGTACGTGACATTTTTTCCCCTTACAGTAGGCGTTTTGATGAGTATAATTTTTAGACATTTTTTTTGAGATTTGAGTCGTTTTCAAAAACTTGAAAAATGCTCAAAAATGCATTTTTCTCAGAAATAAAAACCAATACGCTAAAAATGAATAGAAGTAAAGTTGTTCAGCTTAAAATTTCATATTAGATTTCGTCATTCAAATTTTGGCTGAAGAACGTTAGTACAGAATTGTGAGCCTGAACATATCAGGAGTAAAGGGTCAAAATGCGAACGAGAAGTTTGAACGAAAAATAAACGTCGAATTCGTATTAAACGTGCCTAAATTAGTTGAAAAACTCTCTACTTTTTCAACCCGCTTTCAACGTGAGAAAAAATTGCAATTTTTTTAGAAAAAGTCAATTTTAAGTATGGCAGAGTATGGCAGCAACCTGCACCTTAATATCAAACAACGATTTATAACGAGAGAGTTTCGATTTTTAGTATATTTACTATATGTGTCGATATAAAATCGTAGGAAAATCGCATAGAATTTTCGCGGACCCGTTTTAGGGCCCAGGGGTACCTCCTCCCCCATATTCTGGGCAATACCTAGGTTGGTGATGTTGGTAGCTTTTTGGCGTTAATAGAACCCCCTGAATACCATAATAAAGGGAGATTCACAATTTAACCTCGATTAATTAATACCTTATTTTGGGCATTGTGACAGATATAAAAATTTGGCGGTAGCTTTGTACTAACAAAAGGTATTAATTGAGGTCATATAGTGAATCTGACTTCATTAAGTTTTTTAAAACGGCCCAAATTTTTAAAAAAATTGAAAAAATTATTTAAAAATTATATTCATTAAATCGTATATTTCAAAGGAATGGGTTCTTGGCCGCAGCAATTCGAAGTTTTCTTTTGTCAATTGCTCTTCTCTCCCTAAGGGGTGGAAAATTTTACAGAAATTCATGTCGATACACCCATCATCCCTCTAAACATTTGAATTAAAATCATGAATTTTCCTCAAATAGGTGTGAATAAAGAATTTTCTCTGAAAGAGAGGGGCAAGGCGGGGAAAATATTTTTGATCCTAAATTTTTTTCTAGATATGCCTAAGGATGTTTTGAAAAATTCAACGTAGGTGGCGAATGCTTTCTTTCTCGTGAACTCAAGCTGCTCGGTGTGTTTATCTTATGCCTACACATTGAGCAACACAGTTATGCACTTTATTCGAATTTCTGTAACATTATTTTCTCCAGCCGTCTCCTCTTCCTCCCTTCCCCCCTCCTCCACACTCTTCATATTCTGCTTGTAGCGAGAGCTTCTTTCGTTTCAGCGTAGAGAACGAAATTGGAAGTTTTGCGTAGTTGATACCGTTTTCCAACCATTTATCTCGAGCTTAATGGTGTTAATATTTAAAGTTTTTTAATTACTGAAATTTTGTGCTAGCGAAAAAAAATTCTTATTCGAGCGTGAAAATTTATTGTTAACAAATCGTGCGTTATGTTCGTAGGCTATATACCATATTGGATGGTTGTTAGGTGTTGTTTGCTGGATTTAGGGAAGAGCATAAGCGAGGTGGGAAAATAACGAAGCGCTTTTATACCTTTTAAAATAACCATATCCTTGAAACTTGGTAATTTAACTTTTACTCGAGAGTATTATTATATGTTATTGATTATATAGTTTAGTTCGTTGTTGTAGTTGTATGTATTTTTTTCGTAAAAGGGGTGGGGGTTTTTCGCACGTTGGAATTCCCCCTCCCCCTCCTTGTTTCGCGAATGTATTGATGAAACTTTTTGGTGTGGTGTTTTTTCTTCATTCTTGATCTAACGATTACTTACTTATACGAGTACCATGGGTCATTTAAATCGTTTTTTTTTTTTTTTTTATTATGGTGGTATGAGTTTAATAAATCGTATGTATAATCGCGTGCTTTGAACGAATGATTATACAGATGGGTTAATTTGTATATGTTGAGGTTTATAATAGTTGATTAGAGTAATTTAAAAAATTAACGTGTTTTTAAATAAATAATATTGCTCGTCTTTTTCTTCGTTAAAGGTTAAGGATAGGCGGATATTTGTTTTTATTTGTGATGTAGAAAATTCTCAGATTAGTATTACGTTTCGAGATTTGATTCTAGATGAGTTATCTTTATTGGGGTTGGAAGTTTTAGTATTGGAATAAGTATTATTTATTGTACATATATACGACCTTTTTATTTCTTGTTTTTTTTTTTCAGAAATCTGCAAACGCGAATTACAAATCTGGAAATTTCCATCACCCGCGGATATGTTTTAGTCTCGCATTTAATTAGGTAAGTTGCTGGAATTACTTAAGCTTGGTGCCTGGTGCAAGGGTAATTGAACGTTGTAAGCCGATCATCGTCTCGGAATAGCTTTAATAGTTGTCAATTATTCGGATCGGTTTATTTATCCGAATGAAGTAGGGATTGCATTTAAAAGCATCGCATTGCGATACTTTTTGAGCCTAATTTTCGTTAATTAAGAAGATATTCGAATTGTTCATTCATGGAATAAAAAAAGGAGCGCTCTGGGAGAAAGGTACATGTAGATATTGAAATGAATAGCTGAACCCCTGAAAATGCAAATCTAGGATCCTTACTTAGTCTTTTTTTTTTTTTTTTACGGCGGTCCTCATTCCACTAATCAAATTCTAATTCTCTAGCTCAATTTGAAGGGGAATTATGCTTGTCAGAAAATTGAAAAATGAGAAAAACTGGTCAAAAAGTTACATTTTTGGAGCTATCAAAGAGTGCAATGAGGCTGCCATGATTAAATTTTACTTCAATTTTATTATACTTACGATTCATTTCTATCGTTAATTTTTTTTGGAAACCTTTTTAGCCTGATTTTTTATGGGGTCTATCGATCTATGGGGGATGTGGTGAGGGGAGGGGAAATATCAATAAAATCCGTTTTCGGGTTTCAAAGCATCATTACAACCATTTTTGGCCTTGTCAGGTTTTTATTTTGACGACTCCCCCCCCCCTAACTAAAAATCATTTGCTCGGCAAGATACGGATCAAAATTGATTAAATTTGGGAAACTAGGCTTGCAGGTTTTTACAGATCGTCTCACAAATGCATACAATCTTTTTTTTAATAGAATGAAAATCATCGAAAATTTAATAAAAAATTGAAGAAAATTGATTGAAAATCACCGCAAAGTGTTGAAAAATTGGGTGAAAATTGACCTAAAACAGTAAAAAAAATCCACAAAAAAATCATTGAAAAGTAAGTGAAAATTTCGTAAAAATGAGTAAAAATTTACGAAAATTGATTGAAAACTATGAAAAAATGTTTTAAAAATAGGTAAAAATTGTTGAAAATTAACGAGAATTAAGTAAAAATTTGATGAAAATTGGTAAAAAGTGCAAAAAATTCATCATAAATCACGAAAAAATGTTGAAAATCGGGTGAAAATTGTGCTAAAATGTGAAAAACTTGTTGAAAATCATTAAAAATCAAGTGAAAATTTGACGAAAACGGGTATAAAGAGCAAAAAAACGGTCATAATATAACAAAAAAATGTTGAAAATTGTGTAAAAATTGATCTAAACTATAAAAAAGATCGTTGAAAATCAATGAAAATCAAGTAAAATGGATGAAGAATCACGAAGTAATGTTGAAAAATAAATGAAAAATCACCTGTATTTGGAAAAAAATCGTTGAAAATTACCAAAAATTAGGTAAAATTTGATAAACAGAAGTATAGGTAAGTTTTGCAAAAAATTAATTATAAATCACGAAAAAAACGATAAAAATTGTGCTAAAATATGAAAAAAAAAAAAAAAAAAAAAACGTTAAAAATTCATTATAATGGGTAAAAAGTGAAGAAAACGGATTAAAAATCATGAAAAAATGTTAAAAAAATGGAGGAAATTCACCTAAATCATGAAAAATATTGTTTAAAATCATCGAAAGTTGGGTAATATAAGTTGACAATAATGGTTGAAAATCGACCTAAAATAAGAAAAAAATCGTTAATCATTGAAAGTTCAGTTTAAAATTGCCCGAATAGGAAAAAATTTGTAGGTTATAGGCCAAAAATTACAAAGAAATTGTACAAAAAACTAGGTAAAAATTGGCGTGAATTATTAAAAAACCGATAACGATCAAAAATTAGGTAAAAATTGCCTTTACTTTTGAGCTATAAAATATAAATTCAAACGCATTTCTCAATATTTATATAATTGCGCTTCGTTATTCGAAGAGTATTCGACGACAGGTGGGAAACTGCTGAATCACTTAACTTTGAGGCAAATAACGAGTATGTAGGCAAAAAAGTTGCATCTTATTTGAAAATTGCCCATCACAATTGAGATTTAGCATCTCCATATCGCTATAAACCTTCCATTACGTTGTTAGAAATGTAAAAAAAATTATCAATAACCAGGGTAAAATGTGTGTGAGTATTTCTCCTTTGGAAATAATTTCTACATCTAATGCATATAAAGAATAAAAAAAATGAACTTCGTTTTTGGATAGTTTTTAATAAAAGAGGTCCGGGCACGTGAAGTGAAGTAAAATATTCCAATACGATGCATAATATAAATCTCACGTGGTAAACAATATATAAAAACAAAATAACAATAAACCCAAAATTGATTAGTGGTTGAGACTTTCTCTATAATTTGAATGAACTCAAAAATCACAACTGACCCAAAATTTATGCCGTTAAAATTCTTCTGATGTAACTGATTGCACTCTGCAGGTGGGCAGAAGATTTTCTATATCTCAATAAATCTTAAATTCCTTCACCATCGGGTATATCAGAGTTTTACCACGTGTTCTGTAGAGAGTGAAAGTGTCTTAAACCAGAGTCTTATTTTGATTATGTAAGAGTGAGTGAGCGAGAGAGAGAGAGAGAGAGAGAGAGCCTGTCTTTCACTGAACACCCTGTATTATGCGTATTGGTAGAGTTCAAGAACCCCTAAAAATAAGCGAAAATATTTTTCATTTGAGCAATTAGGCATAGCATTTCACTCTAGACGTAGCCCAATACTTTTTTCTGAGCTATCAACAACCATTCTAGATGATTTATTACCCACTGTTCCAGGTTAAAAATAACGCTGGTCGCTTCTCTTACTCACCTTCTATCATATTTTCGCTGTTACCTGAATGCTCAAAAAATTCCATTCGACGATTCGGTCGATGGAGCAGAAAATTTCGCTAACTATAACTCTACACAAATTTATTATTGAATGAAAACTTATCGTCCTAATTGCTTCACGTATGTGGCATCTATCCACCTACACTATCTACGTATGTATATAGGTATTATAATCGTTTTAACGAAACAATCTCACGTAATCAAAGGGTATGGGGCTTTTTCGAGTGTCCGTTTAGGAAGCGGTGGTGACGATGGTGATGGTGTTCGAAAGGCTTTACCTAAACTTTATATCTTCGTATATATGTACCTAGCTAGTATCGTATAGGTATGTAGTATACAGAATTTTCGTACAAAGCCCCATCATGACACGTAATTAATATTGCATGTGACGCGTTATCAATCATACCGTGTAATCCAATAAACACACACGTCCTTTTCACATATATATATATATAGATGTATATGTATATAAATACACGTAGGGCTGCTGCGAACGACGATTACCTACACCACCGTGTCAGTATAGTCTATACGACGTGAAAACTTGACCATTGTAGCGACACACGCTCACTAAAACACTCGAATAGGGTAACCCATAAACTCGTACGTATAAATCGCAATTCGCAAATGAAACTAACATAGGTGTCATTTATATTCGTCATCTACGAAGGCACACACTATACCGGGCAAGGTACGCTATAGGTAATAGTTGTATAGGTATATATGGCACACGTATTCGCGAACTTATACACACAATAATAATCAATTTCATACGACGGCCGCGAATAGCTACCTTATATTACAGTACTTTTATATGACATCGTTTCTCTCTCTCGCTCCAGCTCCCATTTCTTCTCGCGTTTACGTTACAATAAAACCGAAACCGAGTGTCGTAATCATCGAATATTTCTCGTTAAAAATTTACGATATGACGGGTCGTAGTTGGCGCACAACGCAATACCAACCCCCCACCCCTTCCCCTCCCTCCCGCCGCAGCACCTATGTGTTAGTAATTTTATCGAATTTGATCTGCAAGTCGATTTTATAGCGCAGGAAAATTTTACCTCGATACCGACAACATTATCGTTTCTTATAAAATAAATATAAATATATATTTTTTTGTTTACCCACGGTACAATTCCGCATCCCCTCGCATTTCGTTTTACCTTTATAATATTGTACGACGACTACAACAACGCGAAATAATGCTAAAAGCTAATAGTGGGTGTATTGTCACAGGTATCTAATACCTATTACCTACCTATCTACCCTATCTACCTACAGAAAATACCGTAAAAATAAATCCGTACACTTTGTCTTTCCATTTTGCCCATGTACTTTCCATTAAAAGTTCTTCTACAAAAGGACGAATGGCCTTTGAATATTTTATTTTTACGATAATGGCGATAGAAACAAGCAATACGTACAGGTAGGTACCTAGATTCTCCGCACTCAATATCTTCACACCAAAGACCAACAACACTCGTAGAAGTAGCTGTAGCTACGGTCACGAGTACCTTATACGTTTATTAAATGTTATTAGTCGACTTGAAAGTGTACTCGTTCTGGGAACATGAACAGACTTTCTGGAGAAAATGAAGTATAGCGAAATAGCCATGATCTCAGATTTTCAAAAATTTCACCAAACATCCGGGGCGAAAAAAATTTCTGCCACTCCGCCCCACTCGCCCAGAATAACGAAAAAACGGTTTGTTTTTTTTTTTTAGAAACAATTTTTCTATTCACGCGTAGTTGAGGAAAAATTACGATTTTAATCTAAATGTTTAGAAGAATGTTGGGTCTATCGACATGAATTTTTACAAAAATTTTAAAACCAAGGGGTGGGTGGCATTTACAAAAGAAAATTTTAAATTGCTGCAACTGCAAACTCCAAGTGTGTGTGTGTGGGGGGGGGGTACATAAATTTTTTTCACCCAGTATGTGTTTCGATAACGATAATTTTTAAACATTTTTTTCGAGAGATTTGTTGGCCCGTTCTCAAAAACTCGAAAAATGCTCAAAAATGCGTTTTTCTCAGAAATAATGACTAATACGCTGTGAATGAATAGAAGTAAAGTTGTTCGGCGCGAAATTTTATATCAGATTTCGTCATTCAAATTTTGGCTGAGGAACGTAATTACAGAATTGTGAGCACGGGCACATCAGGGGTAAAGGGTCGAAATACGAACGAGAAGTTTGAACGAAAAATAAACGTCGAATTCGTATTCAACGTGTCTGAATAAGTTGAAAAACACTCCTACTTTTTCGACACGTTTTCAACGTGAGAAAAAATTGCAATTTTGTTAAAAAAATTCAATTTTAAGTATGGCGGCAACTTGCATCTTGGTATCAAGCAACAATTTATAACGAGAGAGTTTCGAACTTTTGTATATTTACTATATGTGTCGATATAAAATCTTAGGAAAGTTGTATCGAACTTTCGCGGACCCGTTTTGGGTACCAGGGGCACCCTCTTTCCCAAATTTGAGACAATATCTGGGCTGGTGATGTTGATGACGTTGATGACGTTTTCGCATAAATCGAACCCCCTGAATATGATAAAGATGGCAGATTCACTATTGATGCCCTAAATAAGGTATTAAATGAGGTTAAATAGTGAATTCGACTTCATTATCATATGGGGGGGGGGGGGATTTTTGCAAAAAATTATCATATGGGGGGGGGGGGTGATTTATGCAAAAACGTTACCAACATCACCAACCTAGGTATTGTTCCAAATTTAAGGGAAGGGGTGACTCGAAGTTCGGTACCATTTTCCTACTTCTTAAAATTGATCTTTTTGAACAAAATTCCATTTTTTTTTCATGTTGGATGTGGGTCAAAAAATTAAGAAAGGTGAGTGTTTTTCGACTAATTTAGACACGCTGAATACGAATCCAGTAATTATTTTTCATTCAAACCAATTGATCGCAATTTGACCCTTTACCCTCCCCCAATGGCACCTGTCCACAATTCTGTAATTATGTTCTTGAGCCAAAATGGTTATCAAAAGACATACTTTGGCGAAAAAAATTTTACATAGCCCCCCAATTCAAAGTGTTTTTTTGTCAATGTTTCTCTTTCACCCGTTTGGCCCTTTGGGGTGAAAAATTTTGTAAAAATTCCTGTTGATAGACCCAACATCCTCCTTAAAATTTAGATTAAAATCATAATTTCTCCTCAACTAAGGGTAAATAGAATTTTTTTTTTAAAACGGTGTTTTTTCGATATTCTGGCCAGGGTGGGGGGAGGGGGTGAGGCAGGGAAAATTTCTTAGGGACACACGATCTTGTTTCGTGAAATTTTTGAAAATCTGAAATCGGAGCATTTCGCTATACTTATCGAGGAATACCCTTTTTTAATGTATATTTGCGACCATTTACACTTCTATTGGGTGAATTTTCCTCTCCACGTGATTTACCTCATTCCCTCCTACTTTGGATTAAAATTAACCGTATGTTTTACATTCAGTCGAAGTGAGAGGGTAGTATGTGGCTGAAAAGTTGAAACCCCCAAAAGGCCCATCTAGGGCCCTTACTAAATGTGCATTTCAAATTTCAACTTCTACGGTCAATTTGGAGGGTAGTTAATGTAGTTATGCGAGGAGCAAACTCAAAAAATAGGAAATAACACATTTTGGAGGCTATGAGGGGTCGCAATGAGACTGAAAAGTCGGAAACGCCAAAAAATATATTCAGGGCCCCTACTAAGTGTGCATACCAAATTTCAATTTCCTAGGTCCATTTGGTGAGGAGATAGGGGAGGAACAGCTCTTTTTCAAGGCCAAACCCTCACATCTCCCCTTATACAACTTCGAATTTTCTATCGATTGACTCAAAAAGGTTCGAGATTTTTTAGGTGTAAAAACTAATTTTTGTGTTTTTGACTTTTTCTAACGTGCATAAGTAAACTTTATTCAGCTGTAAACTTTGTATGTAGATCCAGGATGTATTGATTGTGCGGAGGGGGGGGGGGTTGCAGACGCTAGAAAATTAAATGTCTTTTGATGGGCTGAAGCATGAATACTTATTACTTACGAAATCATGTTGTAATTTTTTTGGAGTGCCATTTTGGAAATATTAGTATTACACCAGACTGGACAAGTGTCCGCTGAGCTTTTGAGCTATACACATGTTTAATTTTTTCAAACTTTGCAAAAAAATATTGGAAAGAAAAAGTATCTAAACTATTTTGTTTTTAATCCAAAAATTTAAGAAATAACATTCCATCGTACTACTATATTTGACAAAGATTAAAAATTACCACGTACGTGTACCTAATTAATTACATATTGCCAATGTCTTATAATCTATTGAAGTTTTCAGCTCTATATCGATTTGAATTTATTGGTTACTTGATTGATTATGGTTCAGTTTATCCTAAAAAGTTTACCGGTGCTTCGTCGTGCTTTCGTAAAAAACATCGGCATATTCCATAATCATGAGCTGTATCGCAAACCAGCTTCAACGGATCGGATCGATTGTGAAAAATCAAGACATCTTTGTAATATTGTGCCACTTCGTGGCTACCTTTGGTCACTAATTCACCAATGGTTTGCGTTACATTGCTACCAAACTTTTTCAATTTTTCCTTCACTTTGAAATAGCCGTTTTTTAAATTCTCCAATAATATATCTTTTTTGTATGCCAACCAATCTAATGTATCGTGAATGGAAATTTGGAACAGAGATATGATTGGGAATGGCTGCTCTTCGGGGTGGATACTCTCGATAAAAGGTGTAATAAATTTTTCACCCAGTTGGCATACCTCGTGACAACCGCAATCCCAAGCCAAAATGGTGACGAATCTAGGTTATCAAAATTAAAATTCTCGTTGTATTTTTTGGATACATCAACGTTGGTATTTAAATGAAATAATTATTAAAAATAAACACTTACATTGATATCGGATCGACTACCATTCTAGATTTATCTACTGCTGGTGTCTAGATCTTGAGGAATTCTTTGTACTAAATCGTTATCACCAGTAATCGCAAATGTATTATTAAACAATGAATATTTATCGTTGAAATTTTCGTCTCGTCAATGCGACTCACTCTAGTATAATAAAGGACTGATCGACCTAACAAATGGGTAAAAATCATGTTATTGGAAGCTGCCCAGTTTTATCGAAGTACCGATTAATGAACTGTTTTGTATTTCGAACTACGTACGTTGACTGAATCTAATGTGTCGATGATTAAAAACCCGGTAATTAAATTGGATTTTTATTGCTTTTTAATATCGTTGCAAAAAAAAAAACAATAAATAAGGAAGGTCCTCGAGTGTATAAAATTAAAATTTTAAATACCAAAACCGAATGCATTAATTTCTTTTGTACGACCTAATTCAACTGTATCATTTGATTTAGATATGAAATATGGTGATTGAACTCACTTGAGAAAGATATATGTACTGGGTGGTTCGCATCAACCTCCCTTCCCTTATACCAGTGACTGGTCAATTCATTAGGCTTACATGTAAAATGGTTAGCGTATCTCAAAAATCGAAGGGGTTGAGATATGCTATTCTTGAAATTTAATTTTCGCTCAAACCTACCGCACACTTTGAAAATTTATAGAAAAAAAATATTTATGATGAAAATTCACTGCTTGCTCTAAAACACAAAAAAGACTCTCTAGTGTAAGTGGCATAAAAATCAAGAAGGGGGGGGGGGTTTAAATGGTTCGTAAAATATGACAAAATAAATCCAAAAAAAAACATGACTGAAAATTCGTAACTTTTTTTATTTTTGTGTTTATAATTTTTGAAAAAGCTATTATGAGCACCTCATTAAAAATTTTTTAAATAAACAGGAAAGCGCTTTCAACTCAGTGGTTGGGTTGGTGAACCCCAAGGGTTGCATTTATACGGAGAAAACTTATATCAATTGAAGAAAAAAATTGTTAATCATTGTTGGTTAAAATTAAAAAGATGAATTCCAATTTTGAAGGTAGATGCGAGAGAGGCAAAACAATTTCGGCACAAGACAAGGGATATAAGTCAGAGACTGTTAAAAAAAATCAAGAGTGGGGATGAAGTGGTATGTGAACTGTGACCATGTAAGTGTAAAAAAAATTAGTTGAAATTTTTCAATTTTTTCACTTCTTTGTGGATAACTTTCGAAAAAGTTATTTTGAGCTCCCTGCTAAAAATCGTTAAAATGAACAGCAGTGCATCCCGCCCTACTCTATGATCGGAGCAGAAAACTTGAAAATTACTTCGCAATGGAGAAAATAATATGTTGAACGTTACAAAATGAAAAATCATGAACTTTTAAGAAAAAATTGATAAATTTCACATTTTTTCCCCCATTAAGTACCAACTTTCAGGGGCTCTACTCTGGCCTTGGAATGGGGAGTGCACTGCTACACATTCTGAGTATTTTTGTGGGGCGCTCAAAGTTGCTCTTTTGGAAGTTATCCCCAAAAAAATTGAAAATTTTCAACTAAATTTTTTTACACTTATATCGTCATTGTTTTCATACTACTTCATTTCCATTTTTTTTTTCTTCCACAACCTCTGGCTCATATTCCTTGTCTTGTGGCGCAATCGCTTTGTTGCTCTCGTATTTACCTCAAAAAATGGAGTCAATTTTTCAAATTTTTCTACAAATGGCTAAATTTTTTTTTTCCTTCAATTGATATGTTTCTTCTCCATGCAAATGCAATCCTAGGGGTTCCCATCCCAATCACTGAGTTAAAGGTGCATTCATGTTGATTTAAAATTTTTATAATGAGGTGCTCGTAATAGCTTTTTCAAAAATTATTCATAAAAAAGTGAAAAAGTTATAACGGCCATAACAGGGTAAGGAGGAAGATTTGCTCTTGGGTCTCAGAATTCAAATTCTTTCAGACCATTGAGGCACTGGTAAAATATGATTTTTAAGCGTATTAGCGACTTTTTCATCTCTTCACTGGGGGTGGGGGAAGCAATAAAAAATTCACTTGGAATTTTTACATTAATACTTTTTTCTACGCGAATTTTTGGCCGATTTATTTCAAACTTGATATGAAAGTGAACGTACTACGAGTGGAGTGTTGTGGAATTTTTTCAGATTTTTCGGACTCTGAGGTGGCTTGTTGAACCCCATTTTAGAATTGGAAACTCGAAAACATTTTTTCGAGTTATTAATGGTATTTTATACCTTACATATTTTTTTCAAATCTTTTGGAGTGGTGGGTCTATCTACAATCCTGAAAAATAAGAATTATTTTGTCAGTAATTTGATATTATTATAACGAACAAAAAAAAAAATAGTTTTTGAGGGCTGTAGAAGGGGCCACCTGTCGCAAAAATTTGAAAAAAATTGACTAGGTGTAAAATACTCTTACTAACTCGAGAACATTTTCTCAAGTTTCCAGCTCCTAAATAGGGGTCTGCAAGCCTCCTAAAAGTTTTCAAAGCCCATTTCAAGGTCATACTAAGGGTCTGAAAAATCTGAAAAAATTCCGCAACACTTCTTCTAGCAACCTTCACTTTCATACCAAGTTTGAAAAAAAAATCATTCACAATTGCCCCCCTGCCCCCTCCCCCAGTGATGAGAGATGGAAAATTGCGAATACGCTTAAAAATTATCTTTTACCAGTGTATAAATAGTCTGTTGAAAAATTTAAATTCTGAGACCAAAGGGCCAGTCGTTCTTCTTACCCTGCTGTAGCCTTTTTAGTCATGTTTTTTTGTATTTATTTTGTCATATTTTCCGAACCATTTCAACCCCACTCTTGATTTTTATACCAAAAATACTGAAGAGTATGTACTGTGTTTTATAGCAAACAACAAATTTTCACATTATTGATTTTCTCTATAAATATTTCAAATGATCAACTAGTTTGGACGAAAATAAAATTTTGAAAATTGCATATCTCAGACCCTTCGATTTTTTAGGTATGCTAACCATTATACATGTAAGTCTCATGAGTTGATCTATCACTGGTATAAGGGAAAGAAGGTTAATGCGAACACCTGGCATATGCTTGCGTATGCACGATAGCAAACCTCGAATGTTACTTTTGTTTTTTACGATTCTACTGTAATGCTTTTGATTGGAGAAATTCTAACGTGAATGGATCCGGTATCATATCTTTAGTCGGCGCTTCTCTTATTCGTACATTTTTTCTACGCAAGAAGAAAAAAAGTACCTAGTAGAGAAGAAAAGCGAAGAAAAGTTGATGTTTTTATTGGTGTTTTTTTTTTTTTTTCGTTGAAACTGTATAGCACGTTTATTGTACCGCCCCCTATGCTCGCTTCTCGTTTTGTTTTTTCGGATGACATTTATCGCTCAATTTAACGGCGATATCCCTGCGTTGTTACGACACCGTCGGCCCGAGTTTTGGCGGAATTATTACAGTTATTATGTCAAAAGTTACTTTTCTCGGTGCTTTTTAGGTTGTTAGGAAGTTTTTTTTTTCCTCTTCGGTGATATTTTAATTCTTGTTTTTTTTTTTCAGTCGGCAAATGCCATTTGTTTTAGAAGGGTCGTCGGCACGGCGCGCGGCGAACCGTCGTTCGTCGAGCATTTTACGTAATACGAATACTTTTTTGCGGGTACGAGATTTTTTTCTCCGAGTGGAATTTACTACGTTTGAAGGTAAACTTGGCGCGAATTATGTTGCAAAGGTATGTACCTTACCTAGATGCCTACTTGGTTGGAAAAATGTCGAGGATTTTTTTGTGCGAGTGTTTTGGTTTTGTTTTACAAAAAACGCACAAGGCTACAAAATTATTACACGTGGAGAGAAGATTTGCATGGAAAATTTTTTGTTGAACTGACCAAGCTTGTTGAAAAAAGTGATTAAGCTAACAAATTGTGTAATTGGAGTGGTTTCGTTGCTGTAAAAAATAGCTAGTGCGAAAAGAATACAATTTTCTCTGCAGGGGAAAAAAATTTTAAAGAAAAATTTAAGGACTTGGCTTGTTGTTGTGCTCGCAATTTTTCGCAATGGTCTTGGGGCATGAGCAAACGTCGTGGGAAGATGAAGTTTCTGAGTTTGTTTATTTTGAAATAGAGCTGAAATCCTTCCATATAAAATTTTTAATTCCTCGAGGAGTCTCTCATAAGATGGTTCGTATGGACTCCTAAAGTAGAAATACTTTTGAAGAGTACTCGTTTTTTCGTATATACAGTGGAACCATACGCTATTTTGGGATGTTGAATCTCTTTGGAAGGTTAATTTTTTGACGAAATGTTCACAAACTTTTTACTGATTTGGTGGAGAGTTCAATCTCGTCGCGTCGTGTAAGAAAGTGTAAAAGGAAGTAGAAGTAACCACCAATCCAAGCCTTTTGGCCAAATTTAAACAATTTTGTTCGCCATCAAGCTGAACAAATTATTTTAATGTATTTGATGTGGAGGGGGGGGGGGTACAAAAATACAACAAAAAATGATTTATTTAACGACGCCCGGCTGCTTGGCCTTTAGCGTCTAGCCTGTCCAATTATCTAGTTACATTACAAATAGAATAGCAAGAATTAACAAAATGATAAATAAGTAACAAGAAAAAATATAAAGAATACATAAGAAAAACGTAATATATAAAGATAAGTTTTCAGCTTTAAATTATAGGATACAAGTTGGTTTCAATTAGAAATTTAAATAGTTTTTTGCATATTTGTTCGTTTTCTTCTTGGACTTGGGAGTACCAAAAGTTAGGCCCAAGAATT
>FIZR01004855.1:0-34525 GCA_900060175.1 Ferrisia virgata
TCTACGATGGCAATGAACGCCGAAAGTGAATTAAAAACCTTTAATTATGAACTTACTCTAGAATATCAAATAACGCGCCGATCGAAGCCTATTCCCCAAATTTGATTGATTTTGGTCTGTATCGAAGTGAGCAAATAATTTTTCAATTTCGGAATTGTGGACATTGGTTTCGATTTAACTGGTCTAAAATCTACTTGGACCCAAATTGACCCCCAAAATGAGGTATTAAAATTTCAAAATTTTGCAAAATGCACGCGAATGGGTATCGTATTTGGTATGTGGGGTTTCCAATGCGTTGTTTTGGGATTTTGATAGTATTAAGGTCCAAGACAATTTTGGAGCGTTTTGAAGCTTATAAAGAAATTAGTAAAAGTTTTGAAAGAAATGGTATTTTTAAGAATTCTGATTTTTAAAATATTCCAGCAATTTATATAATTTTTTAAATTTTATAGCACTGTTTTGTAGGTTCTGCAACACTGTTTCGAATATTTCGGTCTATTTCTCATATTTAGATGCATTTTTGGAAATTTTTTTTCTACTTTACATTAATTTTTTACGTTTTCTTTTCGTACGTCGAGAAAAATTTACATTGTTTCCAATTATTTTTTGACGATTTGAGTTAATTTTCCTTAGTTTTACTTACTTCTTTGTGTAAATTTTTTTACTCGTTTTTCAACTTTTTTTTCACGATTTTCTTCTCATATTTTCACCAAAGTCTATATTTTTCAACAGATTTTTTCGAAAATTTTGAACAATTTTTTTTATTTAGATTTTTGTACTTTTATAAATTCCTTCCTCGATTTACAATACATTTTCGCAATTTATTTATCATTTTTTTAAGAATAAATTTCCATATTTTCCGGCAATTTTCCTCGAATAGTAATCAATTTTTTGTACTTTGTGAGTATTTATAAATATTTTACGCAGTTTTCATCGATTTTTTACGATTTCTTCTCTTATTTTAGATAATAATTAAAAATTTAGGTTGATTTTTTGTACTGAAAAGCGTTTTTATAAATTTCTCTGGTAACTTTCAACAATGCTTTACGATCTCTTCTCATTACAACACTTTTTAAAAATTCAATGATAATTTTTAATCGTGGTTTCCCCTTTTGCAGCCGTGTCTTTTTAGCCTGATTTTCTACGTTATATTGTCAATAAAAACCAGGCTATTACAGTTTATCGGCCAACAGAGGATGACGGGGGCGGAGGGGGTATCAACAAAATCCGTTTTCGGGTCCTAGAAGACCATTAAGACAATTTTTAGCCATGTCAGATATTTATTTATTTATTTATTTATTTATTTTAACTAAAAGACATTTTCTTGACGTATTTTTTGGGCTCAACTCAAATTTGTGGTCTAAACTCTTTTCCTTGCCCCCGTCGACCACCCATTACCATTCTAATCGTATGCCTTATTTATAACTGTTATGCCATAAAATTGTTGTGAAAAATATGTAGAATAATTTCAAATTCGTGGTAATAAAAATTTTATCAATTAAAATCTAAATTTTTAAACGTGGAAATCGAAATGCTATTCTCCATTTACAAAATTATTTTATTAGCTCTGATTATTTTCGGGTAATAAAACGCTTAGAACAGATCGCGGAATTTCGCCGAATATTCTTATCAATCTTACGCTCGGTTAATATTAAAATAAGCCAATCACAATCAGGATAAAAAAACTGCTAACTTGAATCTAAGCTTATATGTACATTTATCCTCGTATCTTTACCGATCAAAGTGAATATTGTGTTTCATTATTTTAATTGCAAAATACCACATTGAAATAATTATTTAAATTCACTAACCGTATCGATATGGTGGAAGAATGAACAGAAGAGGGGTAATATAAGTACGTAATACGTGTTAAAATTAAAAAACGTTCGATAAAATTTACGATTGTGTAATTTTTGCAAACTGGTTCAACTCCCTCTCGTTGATTTGAATTCGATTCAAGTAGGCAGGCAGATTTATAACTGGAATGGTGAAAATTTAATCATTACCTGTATCTTTCAATTCTGAAAGTATTCAAGGAACGTGCGTCCTAAAGCGTTCAGCAGAATTTTGGTATTCTTCCAGCACTAGCAACGTCCAGACACACTTTTATTAAAGACTGGAACAGGGCGTCAAATCGATTCAAACGTGTTGAAAGAATTCATCAATCAAAATATTTTGTTTTTCGGAACCATTTGCAATATGTCGAGGAGATGTACACGAAGTACATGTATATTCTCATATGCATACAGTTTGTCATTACGTTATCAATCAAGCCATAAAATCTATACTCGTCGTTGACACGTTGATAAAATTATTCTTGGCATGTGGATTTGTTGTATATGTACAATGCATGTGCGTGAGCTTCTGTAATACCTTCCAAGTACCTCTCTACCTATACTATCATTCATCAATAATGCATAAGCCAAAATAATGGCACAATCTACGATGCACCTTTTGAAACGAATTTAATATTCAATATACAATGCTGTACGTGCTTACTTCCATTTATTTATATTTTCACACTCGTCGGTTATATTTTTAACTTGTATCTTGTTTTATTTATGGCATTCGATCATACCTAGGTAATTTATTAATTACCACCCATGTATTAAAAATTTCCAATTTTTTCTCTTTGCTTACAGAATATTTCAAAGAACTGCTCAGCAAATCGAAAAAAGACCTCCACGAGATGTTCAAGAAAACCTACGGAATGGTGTACGAACAAAATTCGTACGTGTTTAGCGACTTCTTCGCCGAACTAGAACGATACTATACGAATGGTAAATCGAATTTAGGAGACGTTATGGAAACATTTTTCAATATCCTGTACCAAAAGATGTTCACCGTTTTAAACACGCAGTACAAATTTGACGACAAGTAAGCCTTACCATTATATTTATATATACCGTATTAAACACTTCGACACATGTGTAGGCCTTGATTTTACATGGGTATGGGTACATAGGTAGGGAGGTACCTAGTTACCAACTACCTACTACCTAGTTAACAAGTATTGCAAATAAAGGGAGCCAAAGATGTATATTCCTATTGGATTTCTTTTTGTTCGCGATATGATCGAATACGTGGTGCGGCGTACAATTCGAAAGGGTGAATTTGTCATTTACTTGTTGAAGTGTGAAAAACGAGGTTGAAAATAACCCGATTAGCAGCAGCCGGCGGCGGCGTAAGTAGCGTGGTGTGGCGCGACACGATGCGATAGGGAAGGTGATTTTGACGAGTTCATTATACCGAAGAATGATAGATTAGTACCGCAGGCTATGTCAGGATGTCTGTAAAATTGCGAGTTGCGTTGGACGCTGTACGGTGTGTTTATCGGATAACGTACTCGTATATTGTCGAGTAAACATGGCTGAAAACTGCGCAAGAATGATTAAATTAAAGTACAATGTTTTTTTATACGAAGATCAAGAAGGTTATGATGAGATGGTGGAGTTCAGTTAGCAATGTTGAATGGTAATTCGCAGGATATGCCTATCTTTCTCTCTTTTTAGTCTGATTTTTCATGTCATATTGCCAATGAAAGTAAGGCTATTGCAGACTATCGACCTCTGCGGGATGGGGGGGGATGTTGTATCAATGAAATCCATTATAGGGTTCTAGAAGACCGCTGAAAGCATATGTCAGATATACCTTTTTGTTAACATCGAAAGATGTTTAATAGCGCATTCTAGGAAACTCGCCAACAATTGACAGTCAACAGTGTGACGTCATCATTGGACTGACATCAGTGGACAGATTTTCAAGGCCTGGAATGACATCAGTGAACTTATTTCATGAAGGATTGATTTTATGATTTTAAGTTGAAATTTTGAGAAAAATTACAGATGTTATTAGTGGACCATCAACAGTGGAACGTCATCATTGGACTGCCATCGATGGACAGATTTTTATGGCCTGGGATGACATCAGTGGACTTCTTTTATGAAAGATTGATTTTGTGAAAGATTGATTTTATGATTTCAAGTTGAAATGTTGAGGAAAACTAGAGATGTTTGAAGTTGACTCGTCAAAACAGTGGACCTTGACTTTAAATTGATTTTATGATTTTGAATTGAAATGTCGTCATCTGTTAACCCATCAACAGTTGACCTTGACTTTGATTAATTTTAAGATTTCAAATTGAAATTTCGAGGAAAATTAGAGATGTAACATCAGTGGACTTATTTGATTTTATGATTTCAAGTTGAAATGTTGAGGAAAATTAGAGATGTTAGGACCATCAATAGTGTAACATCATCATTGGATTGCTATCGGTGGACAGATTTTTTATAGGCTGGGATGATATTAGTGAGCTTAGTTTCTGAATGATTGGTTTTATGATTTTAAGTTGAAATGTTGAGGAAAATTAGAGATGTTTGAAGTTGACTCGTCAAAGCAGTGGACCTTGACCTTAAATCGATTTTATGATTTTTTGTTGAAATGTTGTCATCCGTTAACCTGTCAATGGTTGACCTTGACTATGATTGATTTTAAGATTTCAAGTTGAAATGTCGAGGAAAATTAGAGATGTGACATCAGTGGACTTATTTGATTTTATAATTTCAAATTGAAATGTTGAAGAAATTAAAAATGTGTAAAGTTGACCCATAAACAGTTGACCTTGACTCTGGATTGACTTAGCGATTTTTAGTTGAAATTTTGTGGAAAATTGAAGAAAGTTGACCAGTCAACAGTTGTTCTTGACCTCATATGATTTTATAATTTTGAATTGAAATTTTATCAATTGTCCCGTCAAAAGTTGAGCTTGACTCTGAATTGATAATAAGATTTCAAATCAAAATGTCAAGAAAAATTAGTTGACCTTTACTCGGATTGATTTTATGATTTTAAGTTGAAATGTTGTGTAAAATTAAAGATGTCTTTAACCTTAAATTGATTTTAAAATTTCAAGTTAGAATGTTGAGAAACATTAGTTGACCTCGAACACGATTGTACCAATTACATTTAAAATATCAAAAATTACATTCTTTCGATGTTTACTCTTTGCGTGCAAAGAGTTCTAAGTATTTTTTATTTTCACCCCCACCCCATCACCCGCCAACAAATCATTTGCTGAGCTCGATACCGACCAAAATCAGTAAAATTTAGACGGTTGGCTTGAATTGGTGGTGGATTCGATATTTTGGAGTTGGGCTGGCCTTGGGTCAAAATTCAGTTATCCTTAAATTTGAGGGGAGGGGTGCTGACGGACTAACATTGTAAAAATTGTCCCTTTTTGAGCCAATCGATAGCCAATCGTAATTGGCATAACATATCAAAATGTTAGGCTCTTAGGTCTGTAGGAGGGGCGAGATATAATAAGTTTTCCCTTTTTTCACTTTGAAAACAAGCTTTTCCTCCCCTATCTCCCCTCCAAGTTGAGCGAGGAAGTTTAAATTTGGTGTATAGACTTGGTGAGGACCACACATGTGTTTTTCAGGGGTTTCGACTTTTCAACCCCGTTTTACCCTTTCATAACCTCGAAGAAGTGGGTTTTTGGGAGATTTTTCTTTTTTGAGTTTGCCTCACACATATCACCCCTTCAAATTGAGCTTGGACATTGAAATTTGGCATGTAAAAGCTTGTAAATGAGAACCGCCAAAAAAAATAGTTCAGTAGGGGTTCTGCATGTTCCTTTTGGAAGTTTCAATTGTTCAGCCCCGTTGTACCCATTCACAGGCTGAAAAAGTGGTTTTGGTAGATTTTTCTCATTTTTAAAATTTGTCCCAAGCATATCTTCCCACCAAATTGAGCTAGGCGAGGTAGGAAGTTTAAATTCTCTATGTAGATTTAATAGTGGTCCTGCGTGTCGACTTTTTAGCCCCATTGACTCTCCCTCCCTCACTTTTATCATTGATTACAAAAAAAAACATCTCGAAACGAAGGTTTTTTTTTCTATTTTATGAATGGAATATTCAGGTATCTTCTTAACTTTGGTAAAATTGGGCTCAAAAACTAACCTATTACACCTATTACGGTGCTTTTTCCCCCCTTCTCATTCTATCAATGATTAAGGGAAATACATACGCAAAGCTAGGTACAAATACGAGGATATTTTTAAATTCATTATAAATACGTAAAATAAGTATTATAAATATAGATATGTGACGTAGGCGATAGAAATATGTTGCAAGCGTTGCACGGCATAAACCTGTAATTCTCTTTGTACGCGTATCTCATCTCGTCCCACAGGAAGATATAAATCTTGTTCGAATTCCAGCGAGTTTGCTTTTGTCAGTATGAATAATGCATTTTCTTCTTTGTGAGAATTCAATAAACTTGTTGCAATTTAGTATAAAAATTGCTACAATATGCGGAAGGAAATACTCATGTACCTGGTACCTACTACCTATTACCTATTACCTATGTCATCAGCATACACGCTGGGCACGCTGCCCTCTCTTTGACCGCTGCAAAATCAAAATACACCGAGGGTGCTGTACGACCACCGTTGAGTTTTGGAACACGATCGCGAATCTGTATATGTATGTGCATGTAGAATGTGGTTGTGTTTCGTCTCTATATTGTCTATTGTTGGGTAATCAAGCGAATACTTAAGTGAGGCGAATTAAACGAAAGATTTGAATTTTTACAGCAGTCTGAAAAAGGTGCTCGAGTTTCGAATTGATGAACAGTGATTTTCTTTCACGTTTGTAGCTTTTGTTCGTTTTACTACTCGTAGGTGTATTAGCCTTGGTGCTTGTTGGGATGACAACGAGGGTATGAGAGGATTATCAAGAAGTGTCGAGAATGAGGATTTTTTTTTCAACAAAATAGCTTTAGATTTCCAATCGAATGAATATGAATTACCGATTAATCGAAAGAATGTAAATGGATCGTTTTATGGATAAAATTACATCATTGAAGTTTGAATGGAATAAGTTTTAAATACATATATTTCCATATTATAGCATGGATTATGACCTAGTTATTATGACAAAGTCGTCTTGAATATAAGAAACTTTATACCGAGCTACAAGTATCATAGCCAGTCCAAGTGCTTTGACCTTTGATAAATTTTTTTCCTATTTTTTTGAAAGTGTAAGTATAGTTTGATATAATTTCCAATTATTCATCTTTGAAATTTTTAAATTTTTTTTTCAACGGGAATTTCAAGCTTTGATGAATTATTCGCTTTAATGTTGATACAATGCCTTCAGGTTATCCAACTTCAGCCTTTATAAAGCTGAGCTTTAAAAAATATATATAAAGATACCTAATTGCTTATAAAAATTGTGAAAAATTACTTATGATTAGAGATGTCAAACTAGAGAAATTTCTTATATTTTTCCTCTTAGATGACATATGAGGCTGATTTTTGGATATGTTGAGCAATTTTTGATTCTCTATCGATTAGTTGAAAAAATAATGAACAATTTTTGAAATTTCTTGCTCCTCAGCACCACTTTTTAAAATTTTAACAGTACTGAATTTCGATCCGACGTCATCCCTACCCATACATCTAATTCACCACAAATCTAAACTTACTGGGCGAATTTAAGCAATTTTGCTTCTTATCGAGTCGAGTAAATGATTTCAGTATTCGCGGAAAAAAAAAATGAATGGCGTCTGTTTGACATCATCAAATAATGGTCTCAATGGTCTTGCAGGACTTCAAAACGAATTCTGTTGGTTCTCACTCTTCCCCTGATGCATCAGCTTATTAAGGCTGCATGTCAAATTCCAGTCTTCTAGCTCAATTTTGTGTGGAGTCATGCAAAGAACCGGTGTGCTTAAAGGTCCAAGAAGGGAATAAACTCCATATCTTCTCTCCTAATTAGCGTAGGAGGCTGATTTTTAGAAACTCTGTATAACTTATGATTCGGTTTTGAGGAAACTCATTTGACTGGTTAAGTTAAAAAGATATATTACAAGAACGGTAACAGTCAAGTAAAAATGTTTACTTGACTGTTACCGTTCTTGTAATATATCTTTTTAACTTATGATTCTCTAACGATGGGTTTGAAAACGAACAATTTTTGCTGTTTTAGCCTCTTAGTACCCCTCCTCCAAATTTAGACATGACATTTCCATTCTTTATGTATCAGAACCGCCACTAATCTGAACCTAGTAGCCGAATTTTGACGATTTTGGCATATACTGAGCAGAGTAAAAGATTTTGATTTGGGGAGTGGGGGAGGGGGGGTGAGAATAAATAAGAAAATATCTGACGTTGTCAGAAATGGTCTAAATGGTCTTGTAAGACCTCAAACAGATTCTGTCGATACTTCATGGGCTAAGAAAAAATTTCAACTGCTGAAATTAATTTTCAGCTATTCTGAAACTTTTTAAAAATCCTCGAAAAATTGGAGTTTTTTCTCGAGGCTCTAGATTGTTTGAAAAGTGCAATCTTGCCCGGTATTCAGTCGAGAAATGATTTTAGTTTTCTGAAAAAAAATAAATAAATAAAAGTAATTATCTGGTATAACCAAAAATGATCTTAATGGTCTTCTATAGAGTGTAATAGTTTGGTCGACATCGAACATCAGACTGTAACAAAATCATTTTTTTTCTAGATTTATATTTTTGGCCATGTCAGATATTTATTTTAATTTTTTTCCCATAAACTGAAAATCATTTGCTCAGGTTTATACCGACTATAATCGATCAAATTTGAGAAATGAGCTTCGATTGGTGGCAAATTTGATATTTTGGAGTGGGGATAAGCCCGGGTCGAAATTCAGTTGCGTCCAAATTTGGGAGGGGGGGGTGTGTTGAAGGGCTAAAATTGCAAAAATTGTTCCTTTTTAAGCCAATCGATAGGCAATCTAAAGTTGTGCTATACATCCAAAAATCGGTCTCTTTAGGAGGGGAGATATAAGCGTTTTCCTCATTTTTGACCTTGAAAAAATACAGTTCCCCTCCTATGTTCTCACCAAAATGAGCTAGGAAGTTGAAATGTTGTATGTACATTTAATAGGGGGCCTATTGAGGGTTTCAAGTTTTAAACCTCATTGCATCCCCTCACCACCCCGGAAAATTTTTTTTGTTGGTTTTTCGTATTTTTTGAATTTGTTCCTCGCATATCTGCTCCTAATCTCCCCCTCCCCTCGAAATTAAACTAGGAAGTCGAGATTTGATATGTAGATTCAGCATAGGTTCTAGATGTGTCTTTTGGTTGTGTCAAATTTTTAGTCCCATTGCAACCCTCCCCCCTTACCCTTACTACTGATTAGGAGATTGTGATGCTTTTTTTAAATTCACATAATTATTATATTTCACGAAATTTTTTTAATGTGAAAAATTTTCATATGATAAGAAAAGAAGTACTTATTAAGAAAGTTCTAACTTGCTATGATTTTTCGGTACCTTAGTGTTTGTTTAAATGAAAAAAAAAGTTTATTTTCATTTTGGTATTTTTCGTTTCTCCCATAAAGTCTACTCATTCTCAATGGGGTCGATGAGAAAAATTTATGAAAACTTAATATGTACTTCTTTTCGTAATAAGTTTACCTGTACAATGGAATACAATATTCGTATGCCCTAATAGGCTAATATATCATTTCTTCAACGCTGATTACACAAATGAGATGAAATAATCGATTACCTTTGAGCTATTTTTTAATAAATAGGTAGTAAGTACATTGGTTTTCCTTTCGGCGGCCTTCGATCTACAGTGGAAGTAAATTTAATACATGCTAATAGTGACTTATTTATTTACCTTTTTTCCTCTCTGTCTCTCTACCACCTCCCCCCCCCTTCACTACGTATTCTGTTTCTTCGCTGGCGTACGTATTTTATAAATACGAGTATCAGTACTGGGCATAGTTTACTATAGCTGGATTGTTGCATCGTTCGTCTATATCAAGTATGGATTTTTATTGTAATAATTATTTTGTTCGGTTTATGAAACAAATTAAAACGTATCGCTAATAGGAAACCAGTCGTGGAACGAAATTAGAAACCGGTTCTAAATATGGAAATGTTAATAATATTTTTATAAAATGTCTCCCGATTGTAATAATTTAAGAGAAAAATCTGTTTCATGTCTAATGCGCTCTCGCAACGTATAAGCTAATACACATATATGAGAAAGAAAAAAAAAGAGAGAGAGAGAGAGAAGATATAAAGATGGAAAACTCTATATCTTACCCTGCTGCAGCAATTTGTGTGAAACGTGTAACGAATTTATTCTTAGAAAATGTATTTTGTAGTTGGTATGTTGTGAATAAAATATCAATTAACCGGATGCATTAGGATGTTGGCGCGTTGGGAACTCGTCGAATATATTCAAATTTTTCTCGATGAATTGTTTGATGTTGTGTGGTTTAGCGGCGCGCCGCGGCGATATGTCGATTAAGCATAATATTGGTACTCCCTTGGCGCTGGAGCTTGTTGCTCCGCTCCGTGTGAGAGTATATAATATGTGACGATGGTTGGCGCTTTGACGACGCCATCGTCGTAGCGATGACGAAATGCTAAAAAAATATTTTCCAAGCGTGTTGTGGTATTCGATGAAATGCTTTTGTGATTATAAAGATTTGTAATCGAATTTGCGTAATTTTGTATTTATAGGTACTTGGGATGCATTAGCGAACATATGAACGAATTGGAGCCATTTGGAGATGTACCGCAGAAATTTTCGAATCCTTTGAAGCGATCTTTTGTTGCTGCCAGAACGTATTCGCAATCGTTGAACGTAGTTGGTGATATTGTATCGAATCTGATTAATGTAAGTTGAACGAAAAGTTATTCGAGTATCGTATCAGTATTTTTATTTACCTTTTATCGAGGGCACGAGAATATCAAATGGTTTTTGATGATGTTACTGAAACTGGGCAAATGGCAAAATTTTGTACTAAAAATTTATCCTGAATTGGATAATTTTCTTATAATTGTCATCTACCGTAAGTAGTATCGGATCGTCCAAGTGATGTTAGACAACCCTCTCCCTCCCCCCCCCCCGAAAACAACATTTTTTTGGCACAAAATATGTGGTTTGATGGCGCCAAACAGTGCAAACAAATGAAACATTTTGATAACATTGTAACCAACTTTTTATTTTTTAATGTACAAAAAAAAAATGTTTAGCCTGATTTTCTTGACATAGTACAACCATGAAAACTGAAAAAAAAAACATTGCAGGTAGGAACGGTTCAGAGGATCCAAAAATTTTAAACCCCCAAAAGCCACATCTAGGGTCTCTACCAAATACACATACCTAATTTTAAGTTCCTAGTCTAATCGAACTCAAAAAATGAGAAAAAACAACCAAAAACCCACATCTTAGGGACTGTGAAGGGGTGAACTAGGGCTGAATGTCCTACGAAATGTGCTTACCTAATTTCAAGTCCCTAGTTCAATTTGGAGGAGCGTTATGTGAGGAACAAACTCAAAAAACTCCTAAAATGAGAAAAAGTAATCAAAAAACCATTTTTTTGGGGGTGTAAGAGGGTGTAATGGAGCTAAAAAGTTGGAACTCCCAAAAGGCACATCTAGGGCCCCAACTGAATGTACATACCAAATATCAACTTCCTAGCTCAATTTGGTGTCGAGATGAAGGAGGAACAGCCCCTTTTCAGGGTCAAAAAGGGAAAAAACCTCCATATTTCTCTTCCTAATTGACTTACGATGTTGATTTTTGGATATGCTATGCAACATTTGATTCTATATCAATTAGCTTAAAAAAGGGGCAATTTTTGTGTTTTTGATTCCTCAGTACCCCCTCCCCCAAAATGGGGCATAACTGAATTTTGTCCCAAATTTATCTCCACTCATATATATTTAATCCGCCACCACACTGAGCTGATTGACCAAATTGGAGCAATTTTGGCCTGTATTGAACGGAGTAAATGATTTTAACGTTCGGGAAAAAAATAAAAAAATATCTGACGTGGCTAAAAATTGTTTTAATGATCTTCTAGGACCCCAAAACGGATTTTGTTGATTACCCCCCCCCCCTCCGCACCCCCTCATCAACTCTTGGTCGACAGACTGCAATAGCCTGGTTTTCTTTGACAATATGACATAGAAAATCAGGCTAAAAACTAGCATGAACTGTGCTTCCCCTCCCTCAGAAAGTTTTTCTTGTATGCTGAATTTTTCAAACCCAATTACAGTTTTGAAAAAAATGCTTAAAATGTTACTATTCCTCCTCCTCCTTCTCTTCCTCCTCTCCCTCCCTTTAACACAGAATTGAAATACTGCTTGTTACTTCTCACACAACTTTCGTACGACCTGTAATGAAGCAGGAGAGAGGGAGTGGGAGCATTAAAAAAATTTCTTTTGAACTGCTAAAAGATCAGTGATACCGTTTTTGAGCAAGTGTATCAGATATTTATCCTTTATACGCCCCTCGCCCCTCTTGATACGAATATCGTTTCTAAAAACCATTCAAAGGCCACTAGGCTTCGACTCGGTTGTAAGTTTAAATATACGTGAGTAAAAATGACCCCGAGTCAAAATTCAAATGTATTTCGAATTATAGAGATGGGGCACTGAAGGGCAAAAATTGGGAAAATTGTTCATTTTTAACACAATTGTTAAAAATTCAAAAGTTGTATTACATTCTAACTGCCTTTTCCAGAAATTAGGAGCAGGATATGGACTCCCTTCTCTCTTGACCTTGTAAAACTATTTCCAACCTCTGTTTGAACTGAACCTATTGACTAAATTTGAGCGATTTTGGTCAGTATTGTGCAGAGTAAAATGATTTCAGTCTTCGGAAAAAATAAATAAACGAATAAAAGTAAATATCCACCAACGTGACCAGAAATGGTTGTAATGGTCTTCTAGATTTTGTTGATATTCTCCCCTCCCCCCTCATTACTTCTCCGCCGTAGGTCGAATGATCATAGTAGCCTGGTTTTGTGGTTTTCATTGACATTATGACGTAGAAAGTCAGACTATGAAAGTTTAACGAGCCTTCAGAATGTTTGGAAAATAGGATAGATCGATTTACGTGGTCAATTTTTGGTATTAGCTAAATTTTCTTTGTCAGTTATGTAATCAGTTCAGATTTTTAAGAATTTACCAATAATTCTGAAATCAATTTCAGCAGCTAAAAAATTGCTTTCGAGAGTTTTTAGACTTGCCTTTTCCGTTTAGCATGGCTTCGATTATTTACTACCATTTGCAGAAAAGATAGGGTACATTCCACAAAATACATAAAATCATCAACTTCATAACAGACATATTTCGCCCATACAATTTTAACATAATTCAATTTAAACGATCATTTTTATTTGTTGAAAAAAAAAATGGTACTCGGAGCCGAACATTTGAGAACGTTCTTTTGTAGTTATTGCATCGAGTACGAGATGAAAGACGATTATCGTCTTTTTTGAGATGATTTTTCCAACCACCGATTGAGTCTTTACTGTACCCCGAAAACAGCCCAAGTTTCAAATACCCACCTGACGATGTACTATTTTAATTTACTGCATGTTTTACTCGTTTATATGAATTTGGCGTGTAGAAGACGTCGATGGCGAAGCTTGCGGTGTTGTGTAGACTTTAATTTGACGTTGCATTTAACTAAAAACTTATTTCGGTTTCAGCTGGTACCGACGGATAGTTGTTTAAACGCTATTACCAAAATGCTACATTGCTCATCCTGTAAAGGCTTAAACGGCGCTAAAGTTTGCACGGACTTTTGTCTAAACGTAATGAAAGGATGCCTCGGATTTTATACGGAAATTGATAACGAATGGAGCGCTTTCGTTGGTAAGTTGTGGTTTAGCACGCTGTACAGTTCGTGTATATTATAGTCCGGCTAGCTAGACCTACCTTGCATCTTATTCGTATATTGTTTATTGCGGATCATATTTCATTATCGTACCATTATCGAATATTTTACTGCGCTCGTAAACCTAGCCTGGTATACTACCATATACCAATACCAATACAAATACAAACGGTTACCATTTTAATTAAGTAACAATAGACAAAAGCTACCTCTAATCGTGGAGCAGTTTATAGAACTCGTACTAGCTCGTGCATCGTAGACACACAGATACCTTAGCCTAAGCTGTAGATACACATAAACATTCGCTAATGCCAAACAGTATGATTTTGAAAGACGGCAGCTGTTTTACATACTGGTTTGTTGTACCGTTCTCCAACTAGTAAGTAACGTGCGTATTATCCGAATAGACACGTATAACGTATACGTATACGTTACGTATACGTGTATTTTTTTCAAAGCCGAACGCTACTAAGAATTATGTTAAATGACAGCTATTTTAGTACCTCTATCGACTTCCGAATATTCGCCTATATGATAGAATTTAGAAGCTTCGATGACGGATTAGATGCGAAAGATAATAGCTAAGGGAATGCTTAAAAGTGGAATTTATTAGCGATTAGATTCGGTCGACCGGTTATTATCATTATTATTATTGCTATAAAATTTAATCTCGCAACGAATTTGCGAATTAATACGCGGCCAACTCGATTCATTAATCAATTTTGGTACTGTTTAAGCCGTATTAATTCGCCGCGGTTATTGAAAGGGTTTTCGAGTACCTTGTGTTTGTCTATGTGATCTTAAGCTTGTGATCGTATTAATGGCCAGCTCAAGTTTTCGGCTCAGTTCAAAGTTATTTTGGGTGATAACGCTGCGCTGCCCAGTTCTGAACATAGGCTCAGCTGAGATTTTACTTTCTTCGTGTGTTTATAAGTGTATCGGATAACCAACGTTTCCGTTTACTCGTTATAACGCTGATAGAGGGATACATTAGGTACATATAATGGCGTAGATTTTAACTTTAATGATAACGGTGCCAATGTAAAATTTACGAGTCGATTTCACGGAAATTTAAATCCCTTTGAAGATGATGTACCTAGTAGCTAAGCTACCTATACCCTATATATACATTGTACATATAATACACCTGCAGTTGAGCGTACATTGCCTGCTCGGTTGCGGTATTTAAATTATTTGATAGACTTATACTATACGTGTAGTATGTGTGTTTATTTCCACTGTAATTATCTCTGCCAAAGTAAATTTATCTGTTGTTGTATGATGTATCCGACATGAGATACACCTCTTAAAAATTACACTCAGGATAGCTTTCATCCGTCCTTCTGCTGTCCATGTAATGATATTTGTATAGATTTTTACGAAATGTTTAATGAATAGAATAGGAAATGTTTTTTGAGAGTTTTTTTTTTTTTTTAATGTTGAGTGTTTAGTTGAATTTTCAACCGATTGAGAGAAATTTCATTACGCTTTCAGATATTTTCAGAATTTGAGTATTTGATTACCTTTTCTCCTACTATCAAATCCTAAATGGGGGACATTGAGTGTGGGTGGAGGAGGGGGGTATACCAACAAAATCTGTTTTGGGTCTTGGAAGAAGACAATTTTTGATCACAGTAGATATTTATGTTTATTTATTTTTTTTACGAACTTTAAAATCATTTATTCTACTCGATACCGACTAAAATTGCTCCAATTCGATCAATCGACTCAGTTCGGTGTCAGATTAGATATATATGAGCAGGGATGACCTTGGGTCAAAATTCAGTTATGCACCATTTTGGGGAGAGGGGGTGTTGAGGGGTCAAAAACATAAAAATTGTTCCTTTTAAAGTCAATCGATAGAGTGATCAAAGTGGTACAACATATCCAAAAATCAAGCTCCTAAGTCAATTAGGAGGGGAGATATGAGGGGTTTTCCCCTTTTTAACCTTGAAAAAGAGCTGTTCCTCCTCCAACTCTCCACCAAAATGAGTTGGGAAGTTGAAATTTGGTATGTACATTCAGTAGTAGCCCTTGATGTGCCCTTGGGGAGGGGAGGGGGTCACGATTTTTCAGCTCCATTGTACCTCCTTACAGTCCCCGTAAATGTGAGTTTTGGTCTGGTTTTCTCATTTTTTGAGTTTTTTGAATTTGTTCATCGCATAACTCTCCTTCAAAGAGAGCTAGAAAGCTAAAATTCAGTATGTACATTTAGCAGGAACCCTAAATGTGCTTTTTGGGGATCTTGACTTTTCAGCCCTGGTATACCCTCTCGCAGTCCCGAATAAGTGGTTTTTTGATCGGTTTTCCTCATTTTTTGAGTTTGTTCCTCGCATTACTCCCCTCCAAATTGAGCTAGGAACATGAAATTAGGTATGTACATTTAGTAAGTAGCTCTACATATGCCTTTTTAACTTTTTACACCCATTGAACCTTTCCTATCGTCAATGCATTTTTTAAATTCTCACGATTGTATTATGTCACGAAAATCAGGTTGAAAATGCACCACAATGCGATGCATTTTTTTATAGTCTAAGCACAGCGATACTTCGTAACTCAATTTTCAAGCCTGATTTTCCTTGTAATATTGCCAATGAAAATCAGACTATTACAGTAGATCGACTTAGGTTGAATGAGGGTGGGGTATATTAACAAAATCTGTTGTAGAGTCTTACAAGACCATTACAGTCATTATTGGCGGTGTCAGAAATTCAGTTTTTAATTTTTTTTATCCAAAACTAAAAATTATGTGCTCACCTTGATACCTACCAAAATTGATTGAATTCGGGAAATAGGTTTCGATTGGCGCCGGATTTGATATTTTGAAGTGTGAATGGCTTCGGGTCAAAATTCAGTCGTGTCCAAATTTGGGAGAGGGGATTCTGAATGACTAAAATCGCAAAAATTGTTCTTTTTTCGAGCCAATTGATAGATAATTCAATGTTGTGTAGCATATCCAAATATCAACCTGCTAGGTCAATTAGGAGAAGGGATAAGTGGGTTTCCTTCCTTTTTGACTTTGAAAAAACGGCTGTTCCTCCCCTATCTTCGCTCCAAATTGAGCTAGGAAGTTGAAATTTGATGTATAGGCTTAGTAGGGGCCATAGCTTTGCCTTTTCAGACCCATTTCACTTCCTCTCAGCTCCGAAAAAACGGGATTCTGATCGGTTTTTGTTATTTTTTGTGTTTGTCCCACGCATATCTTCCCTCCAAATCGAGATAATAAGTTGAAATTTGCCGTAAAGATTTAGTAGGAGGCGCCTTTTAGAGCTTTCAACCTTTCACCCCCCCCCCCTGCACTCTCTCCCTGCCCAAAAATGTAAGTTTTTGGTCGGTTTTTCTTATTTTTTAAATTTGTGAAAAAACACAAAAAATTGTATTTAAAATGAAAACTAAAAATAGAGGTAATAGGCAAAACTTGTCACCAATGACCATTTTGGGTTTAAATATGCCAAAAAATTCTGTTAAAAAATTTTTTTTTAATCTTGAGTAAATTTTGAAAATTGAAAAAAATTGAATTATAGAACTGAAATTTTTACTACATCATTTCGAGTTCGATTTTCCACTATTGTGACCCTGCTACTAGCAGATTTTCAAGAAAAGTAAAATTGACTCACCCTTAGGCACTAGGCAGTGGGCACTCTGGGCTGATAAGGAAAAAAAATCGGTTTTTAAAGTGAGCATTTGGTACAATGAGTTGAAATTTGCGCAGCGTGTTTAAGAATCAGTTTTATTAAGATCAAGAATCGGAGATGTTGTGGTAAGAGGAGTAGGAGCAAATCTTATTTTAAATCTGGTATGAGCACACCGTCACAGTACACTGTGAAAAAAAATGGAATGTAAATTTTGTAATCTGCTGAACGGAGGTTTTTGGATGCTCAAAATTCATTTATCGCATCATTTGAACTATAAATCCCATTGGGCTTCTGGGCGGGAGGGGAAAACTCCAAGTTAAACGATAATCGTTCGATTGTGTGATTCCGAATCCCCGGTACTTATGTGTATGCCTTTAACTCCCATATAGACCCAGGGAAGAAGGGGGCGGCGTTGTGGACAAAACTCCAGAGCGATTTTTTTCACGTGAAAAATCGTTTTTACACTCTAAAAAACAGTGGAACTCAACATTTACAGCTAAAAAATGGGTACGTCAAAATATTCATTTCTTGATGTCTAATACTCAAAATTTTTCAAAAAATTCCAACAACACCCCCGCCCAACCTCCTCGAAGTCGCCAATTATTATGCCACTGTAAGTACCTTCGAGGGGAAAGGGACGAAATTCAAAATTGACCTTGTTTTCAAGTGATGTATCGAAATATGGGCGATTTTACACTGTGATTTGGAATAAAGTACTGATACAACTTAAACCCCGAAGAATAGTCCAAAGGGAGGGCAAAATTTCACTGTGGAAAATTTTTCGAGTGGATTAATAAAATGCTGATAACTGAATCTTCTTCTAATTTTAAGTTCAATGTCTTTCGATTTTACTACCTGAAATGCAACTCTTAATGTGAAGGTCTCTCGAAGTAAAAAAATGCGGACTGAATTAAGAGTATTTTGGTTTTAATCATTTCTTAATTGTCCTAAGAAATGAAAAACTGAAAAAATCAGTTGAGAAAAATTTTCAGCGATACGCTTTCATTGAATTATCAATTAATTAGAGTTTTTTATTCCGAGCTTAGGGATAAAAAGTCAAGCTGCTCGTTGTACACTTAAAATTGAGACTTGAAAAAATGAATAAAAATGCAAAGGCGTTTTTTTTTTTTTCGATCACATAATTAATCATTAATCATCACGAATCACATTTAAATAACGTGCGGCTATAAATAAAAATGAACCCAAAGAATATGCGGAAAAATAAACAAAAGCACGGGATTTGTTTTTTGCAACCACTTTAACATAATATTTTGTGCGACAAAACATCGCGCATCGTGAATTTCATCCGCATCAGATTTCATCCCTTACTTTTATTCCATAAGCGTTTGTGCTCGAGCGCTTTGTAAATATTTGCAAAAAATATAAACTCGGGGTTTCGCTATATTTTTAAAGTAAACAAACCTCGAAAATAGAAAAAAAAAAAAATGGTACGCGTCTGGAGTTTTCTTTGCATTAAGTGCTCGTCGTCGTATATAAAAATGCAATGCATTTATTCAACGTCACTCTCTTCGCTCTTCGTTTATCTGATGGTCTAGTCTCACTGCAAACGTAACTAGTTACATTACATAATATGAAGAAAGGGAAAGAAAAAGCTTCGTGTTTTAGTGATTCAATATTTCACTTCCCCTCTGATTTCTGTCGAGTATTATAATTTTTTTCAACATTTTATTCGAAAACATCCGGTATATTTCTGCGTAGGTTACGAGTATTAGGTAAACTTTGTGTATAGCTACATTTTTGGGTAAATATTTTCTGCTGCCGGAGGAAAGGGAGAAAAAACGTCATAATAAATCTGTTTGCGGTTTTAATATCATATCATAAAAACATATACAGAGGAGACGAAAAAAGTATACATATATCTCTACTTGTAGTATGACAATGAATGTCCAAAGCAAAGCAACAAGTGTATGGGGAATAATTTAACGCGCTTTTGTATGTACTTCTTCTCTACCTAGCTACGGATACCTTTACTTTACTTTACCTATATTATACAATAGCTGCCTACGCACGTGAATTTTTTTCCCTATCTAATAACCGCATTTTATGCAAATTAACAAGTAAATACCAAAGAGTTAGGTGATCTGGACGTCTGACTCTGTTTGGAAAAAAAAATAAATAAAAGGCTGAGATAGAGAAGTTTCAGCACAAACAGTGGTTCCAAGCGAGCGTATACGTATTTGTGTATGAATTTCTCATTCGAATACGTGAATTTATCTATCCTTGTTTGTGCTCATCTTTCAAATATCTACGTGCCATATATGTAGATGTGCCTACATTAACATAACATAATCTTTTGATTTATTTGTTTGGAATTTTTTTAAGTAGCCGTTAGGCACTAGTATTGCTTTTTTAATTCCATTTCATTTTATGGTATCACAATTTAATCGAGTAATTTATCGATGACGAATTTTCAGATCGTCGTCGTTAAATTGAAATAACTTAATCGATATGGTGGCTGTGACACTGCACTGTGGGGATTCGCGATATTCATTCAGCTTATGTTTATATCTGAAAAAAAAAAACCAGAAGCATCGCACTGCGTTGCTTTTTGAACCTGATTTTCGTGAAATATTCCATATAGGTGAATTGTCCCATTCACGAAGTAAAGCAAAGTGAAGTCTGGCGACGTTTTTTCTTAAACTAACCCCCTCCCCCTGGTCCCCGAAAAGTATATATAGGATCACTATTCAATCTGCGCACCAAATTTCAATCACCTTGACTAATTTGGAGGCGAGATACGAGTGCCATAAACTCCGCCTTTGTTGACTCTTCCACAGCCAGCTAATTCGGAGCGCTGTCTATTGATTTTCGTGTTTTCATAGTTCGTAATTGTCGATCAATTTCCTTTATTTTTTATTCATATTAGTGAATTTTTACCCATTTTCGCCGAATTTTTACTCAATATTCGATGATTTTCAACAATATTTTCTATAATAAATTTTCTCATGATTTTTGATTAATTTTCTGCACTTTTTTATCCATTTTTAAACATTTTTCATATGTTTTTATTATTTTTTTTCATTTTTTACCAATTTTAGTCAATTTTTAATGATTTTCAACCTTTTTTTTCATATTTCAAGTTAATTTTTATCCATTTTTTAAAATTTTTTCATTTTTTTTTTTTGTTTAATTTTCGACATGTTTTACCTATTTTAGTTGAATTTTTACCCAATGGTCAATGATTTTTCACGATTATTAACCAATTATCATCTATTATTCGACATTATAATTTGTAATCAATTTTCAACACTTTTTACCCATTTTTGTGAAATTTTTACCCAATTTTCAATGATTTTTTCCATATTTTTTTATCAATTTTCTAAACTTTTCACCAATTTTTCCAAATTTTTACGTGCGTTTTTTTAATAGCTTTTTTTCATTTTCTACCAACTTTAGTCAACTTTTTACTCAATTTTCAACAACTTTCAAAGATTTTTTTCATATTTTAGGTAAATTTTTTCTCATTTTTTAATGCTTTATCATTATTTTTGATCAATTTTCTGCATTTTTACCCATTTGTATAAAATTTTTTAACCTAATTTTCGATAATTTTTTTCTTATTGTAAGTTAATTTTCATACATTTTTCAGCATTTCTTTATTTTTGTTCGATTTTCTGCATTTTTTACTTATTTTTGATTATTTTCACCGATTTTTCAACATTATATCTTGATGTTTTGATCAACTTGTAGCAGTGTTTACCCTTTTTTGTTAATTTTTGATCCAATTTTCATGGATTTTGAACAATTTAGTTTATAATTTAGGTCACTTTTTACCCGTTTTGCAACATCTTTTTTGTGATTTTCGTTCAATTTTCTGTACTTTTTTACCCATTTTTCAACATTTTTTCATGATTTTTAATCAATTTTGTTCACTTTTTACCCATTTTAGTCAATTTTTTACGCAATTTTCGATTATCATTGACAATTTTTTTTATATTTCAAGTCAATTTTCTGCCACTAAAAATTTTTTTTGTGATGTTCGTTTGATTCTCTGCACTTTTTACCTGTGTTTATCAAATTTTTATCCAATTTTCAATGATTTAAGATTTTTGAATAATTTTTATCCAGTTTTCAACATTTTCCCAATTTTTTGATCAATTTTTTGCCCAATTTTCGATGATTTTTAACGATATTTTTCACAGTATTGGTCAATTTTTGTCAAATTTTACCTAATTTCTAACATTTTGACATGGGTATGCCTTTGGAGGCGGAGGGGAAGGGAGCATTTTTTGAAAGTGCAACGTTTTTGATGTTACATCGTAATGAAGGATGTTTATGAATGATTGTTGCACTTTTTGTTAAAATCTCCAAGTTGAATAAATGTGAAAAAAATAAAAGAATGTAAAGATAAAATAAAAAAAATGATGACTTATACATTTCATTTTGAAATATTGACTCGGATGTCTAATTAGAAAAATTGAAAAATGATTGAAAAACAAAGAAAATTAAAAACTTGAAAAAACAGAAGGAGACAAAAAAAAATTGAAATTAAAAAATTAAAAAAATTGAAAATTTGAAAAATGAAAAAGATTGATGACTTTAGCATTCACTGTTAAATTGTTGACATGGATGTCTGATTGAAAAAATTGTAAAATAAAAAATAAATAAATAAATATAAAAATAAAAAATATAAAAAAACAAAGAGATGAAAATTCTTTGTAAACTCTAAGTAATCAAACTATTGTAATTGAACGTCACATTATGTTTTTACACACCCTTGTGACATTAAACTAAAAAAAATGAAAAAAAATTGAAAAATAAAAAAAATTGAATTATAAAAAAAAGTAAAGTTAAAAAAATTGAAAAATGAAAAGAAAGTTTTAGATTTTTGATTCGAAGTTTTTGATCAAAAACTCGAAATAATGGACGATTGTATAATCTTTATTTTACTCGGAAATAATAAAATTAAGTGTCAAAATGGAGTGAAGAGAAGAGTAAACGTTTTGTTTTAGATCAAAAACTCGCAATAAAAATGATTACGAATGATTTTTTTAAATTTTATACTAAAATATGATCTAGAATTTTTCCCTAAAAAGGAAAAATACCTATATTTTTTTGGTGCGATTTTTAATCGATTTTCCTTTACATTTTACCAATTTTAGTCAATTTTCTACCCAATTTTCGATTATTTTCAACGATTTTTTTTTTAACAATATCGGTCAATTTGCACCCATATTCGTAAAATTTTTTCCCAATTTTCAATGGTTTTTCAACGTTATTTTTCATAACTTATGTCAATTTGCGTTCATTTTTCAACATTTTTTTTTTTTTTTTGTAATTTTTGATCAACTTTCTTCATTTTTTACCCAATTTTTGATGATTTTTAAACATTTTTTTCATATTTTCGATTAATTTTCACCCATTTTTCAACATTTTTTCGTGGTTTTTGTTCGATTTACTTCCCTTTTTACCCATTTTTGTCAAAGGTTCGGCTAATTTTCAATATTTCAGGCCAATTTTCTTTGCCCAACATAGCTCATTAAAATTAGTCTGAAAAATTCACGATTCAGTTCGCACATAAACTCCGTTCAATAATGCGTAAAATTTTGGCATTGTGGTAGGAATATCGGAGGGCAACGATGATAGTACGAGAATTCAGCATGTATCGTGATTCATACCGATAAAATTGCTAACAATTATCATTACACGATAGGGAGGTAGGTAAGGTGTATCGAAAAATAGCGTGACTCCGCGATACATAAATATAGATAGATAGATTGATGGATACGTTGGCTATCGAAATCGAAATAGTATAATTCATTCTACCCTAACATATATGTTCTACAACTATGCACTACTGCGAGAACACCAACATCGCCGCATTTCGTTCCATGTTTGTGAATTGTTCATAGCTCGTGGTAAATTGCTATAAGCCTACAAGTAGCCATCTGTAGGAATGGTGAAAAAAAAAAGCAATCGGAATTCAATCAATTTTCAATTCGGACGGCGATTGTAGTAGGGGTGCCCATGCTACGCAGTTAATTTATATATCTTGATAGATATTTTTCACGTCTAAATAATTTCCTGAACAACACTGAACAGAGAGAGCCAAGAAGAGCCACTGTAGACTTGTAGAGTATACGTTATTGGTATATTAATTAGTAGTACTTCTGGAGATGGGTATGGTGACGATGGTTACTCAATTATGCAAATTACCCTTTATTCCACGGTACTGGCGTTTGCCTTTACTAGGTACTCCGTACTCGCATCGCAACTCGTAGCCAAAAAGCATTCACAAGCACCTATTATGATGAGATGATTTGTCAACAACTGATTTACATTATTTAACCGGACATACGTATGTTTATGTGTAGCCTTACATATTTATGCGGTCAACTTTGGAATAGTTCAGATACCTTTGTTATTCATTATAAGTAGAAAGTTTTTTCATCACACATGTCGACGATGTACTTACTTTTAACTTGGGATGTTGTATACGAAGTGTACCTCTCTAATCTCTCTGTATAGGTGCCTATAGTACAGCTGGATACTATTACCATACGATGGCAATGGTGACTATTTTGTTTGTCTTGTCTGTTTGGTATTTGTACGCACATTATATGTACGTAGAATCTGGAATAATATGCAGATAAGGTTAATGCCATCCATCGTTCGATAGTACGTTTCATAAGGTAGTACCCGTAGTACTTCTAATTGAGCTAACAGCGAGCATTTGGAATTCCACGAACGAGTACGTAAAAAAAAAGTATTATACACAACGAGTTGCGACTGGAAATGGATAAAATACGACGTAATTCGAACGACGCGCTTTAGATTTATTTCGAAACCATCTTCGTCTCGGTCCAATCGTTGCGAAATTTTCACAACATTCAATTTAGATATGGCTTTTTCTCTGTATACATACTTAATATACAGCATAAAAATATGAATGTTGTGTAAAGTATGCGAGTAATTTAAATAAGGTTGGCGATTTTTTAAAAATTATTCACCGCCGAGTATTATTGGTGCACCGTACCGTGTGATCTTGCGAGATAAACAGATGAAAATTATTTCGTCCAAGTGTAGTAATTTATTACATTCGATGACCCCGAAGAATTTCCATTCAAATGTTTCCCTACCATCTTGTATAAATGTATCGAGTGTGTATCGAGCCTGAAGAGGTGGCTAAGCGTGCTACGATCTTTACCATTTTATACGATTTTTAGTATAGGATGCGGCGTGTTAGAAGATGCAGATGGTTAGGAGGTGATTACATTGAAAAGATCAATGATAGATAATGATCTAAAATTTATGATAATCTAGTCGAGCATGTGTGATAATGTGTACACGATACGATACGATAAAATAAAATATTTTTTTTTAGTTATCTGATGGTGTTGCATTTATGTACCCGTGTCCGCTATATCTGTACAATCTACATCACATATATAAAGATAAAATCAATCGATTAAACTGAAATAAGAGCCCGAATCTATTTTTAATCTATTTAGTTACGCTTATTCGACTAATTTAAATGATTTTTAAATAGGATTGAGAAATCGTATTCATCGTTTACACTTTTTTCGCCTAATTTTTTTATGTCATATTATACATGAAAACCAGGTTAATAGGGTCTATTAAGACGGATGAAGGGGGTATATTAACAAAATCCGTTTTGGGGTCTTAGAACACCATTACGCTCATTTTTAGCAATTTCAAATATTTATTTTCATTTTTAAGTTTTTTTCATTTCTATTTCTTCTATTCTTATTTTTTCTTAATTTTCAATTTTTTTCGTTTTTTTTATTTTTATTTTTTTGTTTTTTTTTATTTTTATTTTTTTTATTTTTTTGTTTTTCAAATTTTTTATTTTTTTTGTTTTTTTAATTTTTATTTTTTTTGTTTTTTTTTATTTTTTTGTTTTAATTTTTATTTTTTTTGTTTTTTTTTTTATTTTTTTGTTTTTATTTTCATTTTTTTGTTTTTTATTTTCATTTTTTTTTGTTTTTTTATTGTTATTTTTTTGTTTTTTTTTATTATTTTATTTTTAGCCTGATTTTCTATGTCATATTGCCAACCAAACTAGGCTATTACAGTGTATCGACCAACGGAGGTGGAGGGGCGGGGGAGATACCAATAAAAACCGTTCTGGGGTCCTAGAACGCCATTATTAGCATTACTTACGCTGCTCAATACTGACCAAAATCGCTACAATTCGGTCAATCGGCTCAGTTTGGCGGTGGATTAGATACATTTGAGAGTGGGGATGACCTTGGGTCAAAATTCAAAATTCAATGTTGCCTCATTTTGAAAAACACGAAAATTATTCCTTTTTGAGTCAATTGATAGATAATTCAAAGTTGTATAACGTATCCAAAAATCAAGCTGATAGGTCAATTGTGAGGGGAGATGTGAGGGGTTTCCCCCTTTTTTCTACCTTCCCCCCAAAAAAGCTAGGAAATTAAATTCGGTACATATATTGAGTAGAAACCCAAAATATGCCTTTTGGAGATCGCGACTTTCCAGCTCCATTGCACCTCCTCACAGCCTCATAAATGTGGGTTTTGGTCAGGTTTTCTCATTTTTTGAGTTTTTTTTTGAATTTGTTCCTCGCATAACTCCCCTACAAATTGGGCTAGAGAGTTGAAATTAGGTATGCACGTTTAGTAGGCGCCCTAGATGTGATTTTTGAGAGGTCTGGACTCTCTTTAGTCCCATTACGCCGTTCCATTCCTCTATTATTTGCTCGACTCGATACCGACTAAAATCAACCAAATTTGGGAAATGGAGTTTCATTGGTACTGATTTGATATTCTGGATTACGGTTGATCTCGAGCCAAAACTCAGTAATGCCCAAATTCGGGGGGGGGGGTGCCGAGAGGCTAAAATCGCAGAAATTGTTCCTTTTTGAGTCGATCGATGGACAATCCAAAGTTGTATAACAAATCCAATAATCAACTTCCTAGGGCAATTAGTAGGGGGAGATAAATGGGCTTTTCCACTTTTTTTTAGGTAATCTCGGATAAGTATAGCGAAATGCCCTTGATCTCAGATTTTCAAAATTTTCACAAAATATCATTCGGCATCTGTAAAAAAAATTTTCCCTCATCCGACCTCCTTGTTCAGAATGTTGAAAAAACTTTACGTATTTGCGGAAAAATTATGATTTTAATCCAAATGTTTTAAAGAGATGATGGTTCTATCAACGCGAATTTTTATAAAAAATTTTCACCCCAAAAGGGTGGGGGGGGGAGTGCATTGGCAAAAAAGAACTTTAAATTGGTGCAACTGCCAACCCTAGGAGGGTTCATAATTTTTTTTTCCTTTAATCATGTGTTTTAATGGATATAATTTTTAAAAATTTTTTTGATATTTGGGCCATTCTCAAAAACTCAAAAATCATCAGAAAATGCGTTTTTCTCGGAAATAATTGGCTATACGCTAAAAATGAATAGAAGTAAAGTTGTTCAGCGTAAAATTTCATATCAGATTTCGTTATTAAAATTTTGGCCAACGAACATAATTACAAAATTATGGTCATGAGCGCGGGGGGTGGGGTGAAAGGGTCAAAATTCGAACGAAAAGTTTGAACGAAAAATTTACGTCGGATTCGTACTCAGCGTATCTAAATTAGCCGAAGAACACTCCTCTCGTAATATTTTGACCCACTTTCGACGTAAGAAAAAATTGCAATTTTATTCAAAAAAAAGTCAATTTTAAGTATGGCGACAACTTCCATACTAATACCAGAAAACAACAATTTATAACGAAAGAGTATTGAAATGTTGTATGTTTGCTATAAAATCGTACGAAAGACGCTGCGAACTTTCGCGAACTCGTTTTGGGGGCCAGAGACACCCCCTCCCCGAAATATGGGGCAATACGTAGGTTGCTGATGTTGGTGAGGTTTTCACACAAAACGAATTTCCTGAATGTGATAATGAAGTTAGATTCACTATTTGACCTCAATTAATACCATATTTTGGGCATTGTATTTACAGGTGTAAAAATTTTATGGTAGCTCCGCACTAAAATCATCATCCCTTCTTAACATTTACGTTAAAACCATAAGAGGAATTTTTTTCCCCCCAAAAAAACAAGTTTTTTCAATATTTTGGGCAGAGGGCGGTACGGGGAAATTTTTTGTCCTAAAATTTTTTGTAGCTACCTCGAATAATGTTTCGTAAAAAATTTGAAAATTTTAAAAATCAAAAAATGATTAATAAAACATGAAAATATAATCTGTAAAAAATTTGAGCATTGAAAAAAAATAGATAGACTGCAATTTCATCAACACTGGTTTAATGTGGGTTGCCACGTAGTCTTATTATAAGGCGTTGATTTATTTAAAAATCAAAATACCAACATTTTGATATTGGTAAAACTGCATCGATTAACAATACCATATATACCTAGTATGGCCATCGTCGAAATCTTACAACCTTATAATGAATTACCCTATAGCTAACCTGTTGAATATCACGTATAGTTAATCTGCTTACTTATAGAAAATTTCTACAGCCATTAATAGTCGACAATTTGTTACTTACGTAGGAAAAAGATATTCATCTTGTATATAATGGAGATGAGATGCTCTTAGCACACCGGTTCAACATGTCGTGTAAAAATATTCGATACACTTACGTCGAGTGGATTATATGTACCTGCATATATATGTATGTGTAGTGTGAACTAATTTTTTTTTTTTTTCAACTGCAACAAATAGTGTAAACGATCCGTCCGCGTCCGATCTATGGCTATAACATAGGTACCATGGTACCTGTACCACTACACTTATGTATATAAGTCATAAATAATGGTGAAAAAAAAAAACCTGATTGAATAGAGTGAATCTGGCCAGTACCCACGAGCTTTTAAATTGCATCCTTATAAATTATGCAGATCGTACGCCATCCTTATACTGTAGAGGAAAACAGCTCCGTACTAGTTCGTTTTTAAAATTAAAAATTCGAATCGATTTGTTAATTACCCTACTAGATACATAGATAAGGTTGAATTTTGTACTGGAACCGGTTCTCGTGAATTTTCCACCCAACACACAACAGCAAATGCTGTCGCATATTAAATGTGCGAGAAGAAGATACACACTCATAAAGAGATACGAGCTACCTACGCGTATAAATTTAACTCTTAGCGCCTGTGTGTGTTGTGTGTGTGTGTGTGTGTGTCGAATCAAGCCAGGCCACGTTTAAATAAAATGCCCGTGGCGTACTGTTATCGGCCATAATATTGATAATTATTGTTGTAGTAATGACTCGCGAGTAATTTACACCTGTTTTTTTTTTCTTCTTCCATTTGCAGATGCGATGAGTAAAGTGGAGCAAAGGCTGTCTCGTTCATATAACATCGAACAAGTCGTCGAACCGATTAACGTCAAGATATCCGAAGCTATTATGAATTTTCAGGAAAATGCTAACGCCGTTACTGCTAAAGTACGCACGTCCTCATCGTATTAACCTTTTCTTTTTCGCCATTTTTATTAATAATTTTTTTTTTTTTTAAATAGGTGTTTAACGGATGCGGTAAACCGCCCTTAAATTCGAGTCGTAAACGAAGAAGACGTCAAGCGGTCGGATTCTCTGAATCGGACGAATTTGACGAACGCGACAATCGACCACCCAACTCCAAATCGGAAAGAAGACGTAAAGAGAATAATCGCGGAAGAAATGATAAAAATCGACGTAAAAATAAAGACAACACGTACGACCTGGACGAAGATCGTAATAATCCTGCCGACGGATTTTTAAGATTTATTCAAGAAATCGGTACTCAGGTCGTGGCCACGAAATATTTCTGGAAACGATTACCTTATCATGTGTGTACCGACGATATGCAAGTCGAGGGCAATAAGACGGCCGTTTGCTGGAATGGCAAAGCTATGGGACGGTAAGTTGGAGTTTTTTCGGTATATTATCAATGGCTGGAATTACGAGTTGCAACTTGCAAAAGGCCTGAATGGGTTTCAATAGACGTAACAACAGATAGCAATGAATTCAGTCGTAAAGTTGCTTTTATTGAGCTGTAAACTGAAAATTTTAGCAACTTGTGCGAAATTTTTACGTTCGTTGTAAAGCTGGATTGAAAAAAAAAAAAAAAGCAAAGAGGGATATTCGTTCGTGTTAAGTTTATTGTTGTTTTTTTTTTTTTTTTTTTCATCATTCGTTATTTTAATGGAAAGTATTTTAAATAGTATAACCGAAGGGATGGGCAATACGAATGAAAATATTTATGTCGTTGGATGTAAATAGATGCGCGACATCATTTTTATTTTCATTTTTAATAAAAATTTTAGTGAAGATGCAATGACATTTAAAAGAAAAAAATAAAATCATTGCGACAATTAAGCATTGCGAAAAAGCTGAAATTATTTTTAGCATTTGAATTCCTCTAAAGTGACTCGTGCAATTTTGAAAATCATAGAAAATGTACAAAAATAGTTGAGAAAAAATTATTTTCATTCAGTATAGGACTCCATTTAATAAATAGGTGTTTTTATATTTAATTTCGATCCCAAAAAAAATTCAATATGAAGTAAAAAATTGAAGTTTATCTGTTGTGATGATATTATTAAATTGCAAGATCCTTGGAATCTGGAAAAAAATCACCTTTTTGAACTACTTACTTGAAGGTTCAGGAATAGTTTATATTATTTTAATCCAAGCACGTTTATAAAACAAGAAAGTTCCCCACCGATTTTCAAAGAGCTTTCTTATGTAATTTAAATAGATGATTAGAAAAACATGCAAATTTTGAGAAGCAATTGCGAATATCACAAAAACATGATTTTACTCAAGATGAAGGGGGAGGGGTGTCAAATAGGATACATATATATTTATTTTTCTCCCCCCCCCCCATTAAATCTTACCAATTACCCTTTACTTTTCTAAAATTTCTGCTACAAATTTTGTCATATACACACTTTGCCCATCTTCGTTATTGAAGGGGTAGCATTCGTTTGAATTTTATAATCCCCTTCAAATAATTAAGGTAGGGAAATTTTGTGTATAATAAAAAGTACAGCAGAATTTACCCACTACAAAGCCTACCATTCAAAACTACGATTTGAACGAATTTTTTTTCTTCAAAGTTTTGCAACCTCCCCCCCCCCCCTCCCCTTCTCACAATGTAATTTTTTGAGAACCAAAAATTTTCCTCAAATCGTAGTTTTGAATGTTACGGCCTTGTAGTAGGCAACTTTTGCTGCATCTTTAGTGATCTACAACATTTGCCCATCTTGATTTGAAGGGACTCATAAAATTCAAACAAATGCTGCTCCTCCAATAACGAAGATAGGCAAAATATGTATGTGATGAAATTTATAGGAAAAACTGTTGTCTACGAGGTTCACTATTTAAATTAATGACTGGATCAAAATTTTGAAATAATTTTCAGTTTGGACTCGTTTTTTTCAACTTGGATGAAAGGTTGGTACATGCCTACATGGTATCGTTTTTTCAAGAATAATTAATTCAATAATTCAAAAGAACTTACCTTCCCCTCCCCTCCCCTCCTCATCGATAAATATAGAAGGAAAAAAACAAAAAATTCTAGTCCCCCGTACCATGATAATTTCGTCAAACGTAGCTCAATTTTAGCCCGATTTTCCATAGGAAACTCTGGATACTGAATTCGACTTGGGGAGGGGGGGGGACTAGTCCGTTTCATGGTCCTAAAAATCCGTTTTGATCATTTGTTGTGAAATCTGGCATATGTGTGTATATTTTTTTGTGGCAAGAAAAATGAATTATTTGACTCGGAACCTACCGAAAGTAGGGACAGTTTGGTGATATTTTATTTGATTTAAGATGAAAATTCGGTTTGTTAGAAATTAATCGATAGAAATTTTTAAAATACGAAATATGTTCAAAAAATCAACTTCCTAAACTAATTAGAAGATCATGTGGCGCAGTGAGGGATAGCTCAAAGGAGGGGATTTCCACTTTCTTTTGTATACTATTTCTTGGGGCTGAGGAGCAAATTCTAAAAATAAGAAAAAACAACCAAAAAACCACATATTTTGAGCTGCGAAGGGATGTAATGAGGCTGAAAAGTCGAGACCTCCAGAAGGTGCATCTAGGGTCCCTACTGAATGTGCATACCAAATTTCAACTTCCCAGCTCATTTTGGTGGGGAGATAAGGAAGAAACAACCCTTTTTCTAGATCAAAAAGGGGGAAACCCCTCCTATCTCCCCTCCTAATTGACCTATGAGGTTGATGTTTGGATATGTTGTATAACTTTTGATTCTCTATCAATTGGCTTAAAAAGAGGCAAGTTTTGTGTTTCTGATCTCTCAGCACTCCCTCCCCCAAATTTGAGCATAACTACATTTCGACCCAAGTTCCCCGACACTAATATATATCTGATCTGCCATCGAACTGAGTCGATTGGCCGAATTGGAGCGATTTTGGTCGGTATCGAGCGTAGTAAATGATTTTAATGTTCGTGAAAAAAATAAAAATAAAAATCTGACATGGCTAAAACTCGTTTTAATGGTCTTCTAGGACCCCAAAACGGATTTTGTTGATATTCTCCCTTCATCCGCCGTTGGTTGATAGACTGTAATAGTCTGGTTTTCACTGACAATATGATATAGAAAATCAGGCTAAAAAATGGAGTTTTTTTAACAGTTAAAAAGTGCATTTTCAAGAATTTTTACCTAAAAATTAATATAAATGGAAAATGATTCAAGTTTTCAGTCTTATGGGAGAGGGGGGTATTTAGACCGCCCAAAAACCTTCCTTGGCTTCGTCTCTGAAAACATCAAACCCCCGTTTTTTTTCTTACTTTTTTGACTTCGGAAATTCAATCGGTCACTTTTAAAGTTCTACTAATCAACTCAGGAAGTTGAAATTTGATATGTGATTCAGGTAGATGCTTGTTTATGTTCTGTAGGCACTTTCGCTATTTCTTCTCCATATCCCCCCCACCCCCACCTCTCTATAACCCCGTATGCTGAAATTTTGACTGCTTCGATATTTTATCCCGGAACTACTCAAGTACAAATCCCAGAACCTGGGGCTGTCGAATTTTTTTTTAAGTTTTTTTTTCAATTGATCAAGATATCTGAACTTGGTACGCAAGATCGCCAGGGAATAGTATTTGATGTTTTTGATATATTTATCTCTGATCCAATCTCGCTAAAGCCCTTGAAGATCAATTTCTTCAATATTTTTCTATTCTACGTGTATATTGTACACTATTAAATTTTTTAAAACTGTCGTATGTAAAATATTTGGGATATAAAGCAAAATATTGCATCTATCAATTTTCACTGCTTACGGGACTTGTATTGGGAATGTAATAAAAAATTTGTAAACGGTTATTTTTCTATGGTCGTTGACTCGTTGTTGTTTTTTATTGTCACATGAGTAGTATTTTCTCTTAGGGTAGGGGTAAGTATGATTACGATTTACTTTTCTTAAAAAACTACGGGTACCTAAAAATGTACCGTCAGTAGTCAACACATTGCAATAGGAAATTCCGGCTGATAGATAAATTAATCGCCGCGATGCTTTTCAATTTTTTTTTCCTAATTTCGTTTATTTTTCTTTTACAGGTACGAATCAGCGTTGGTCAGCGATGGTCTAAAGAACCAGCAATCCAACCCGGAAGTCTCGGTAGATCCGAAAAGTCACGCTCATTTCCTAAACGATCAAATCTTAGCCCTAAAATCAGTCTCGACGCAGCTGCGAAACGCTTACAATGGCTACGACGTCGAATGGATCGACAGCGAAGAAGCATTCGACGTCGTCGGAAGTGGCTCAGGCATGGGTCCAGATCGCGACAACGGAGGAGTCGATGGCAACTTCGAAGGTTCCGGCGAACCAATACCTCCTACGATATTCGGCGGTAAACCGGAGTCACCTACTGTGATAACCGATTCGGTGGCCAATACCACCAGTAGTATAGATGTGCTAACCTCTCCTACGACTGTCACCATCGATTTACGTAGACTTACCGAACCCAGCACATCGTTCACCGATCCATCTTTAGATATTAGTACGATTAGAATTATGACTAGCACCGTGTCCGGTACTAGTAACAATACCAGCAGCGGTACTAGCATTAGGTACCAGAAGATATCGCTGAATAAAGCCATCGCTTCGTATTTGTTACCTACCGTTGTTATGTGGATGGGTGGAAGCTTCAACGATTGGTTTAACTCGTTGGTTTGATGTTGTGATTTTTGAAATTTTTGTTGATTCGTTGTAGCTATCTATCTATCTATCTATCTCTCTCTCTATCTCTCTATCTCTCTATCTTTGTTTCTTTATAATACTATGTATTTTTGATGATTTGATCGTTAGTTAATATAATATGTATTATTTTCACGCGCATACAACTACAACGATGATAACTGCAACGACGATGATGACGCGGAAAATATCATATTCGAATGCATTTTTTCTTCTCCCCCCCTGCCCCTCCCTCTTCTTCTTTTATTTTTCTCTATTTATTTACCATGAATCGTAGATGCACTACTTAGTTCCTTGAGGTCAAGTGTATACTAGGTACCCGTCTCGAATGTATTCTCCCAAGGTGGAGATTTGTTAGAGTTTTTATTATTATTATTATTTTTTTCCTTTTTTTTTTTTTTTTTATTTATTTTTATCGGTGTACTTTTTATTGTTGTGTGATTTATTTTGTTAAGGTAATTTTTACAATAACCTAATTTCCCTTTATACCGTGTATTCTATAGCTGGTGCTTAGCGGCTTAACAAAAGACTGAAATCGACCAATAATCGTCAGAGTAACTGATGCGGTTAATATTATAAATAAAAAGAAGTAAAAAAAAAAAACAAAAAAAAGCATCGTAATTTAAATATTCTAATTGAAATCAAATATTTTTCATCAATTGTTAAAATTTTAAGATACATTATTCGTTGTTTAACGGTTTTAGACATGTATATCTTATTTTTTTAGGGACCTAATTAAGTTTATTGATCTCTTTATTATCGACCTTTGAAAAAATTAGGGAGTGGCTGTAAAATCAAAGAAATTTTATTGCCTATTATTTCTATTCGATTCTTTAAATATTTTTTGATTTTATTAAATTTTCGTAATATCATTATTAACGTGCTAGTGTTGAACTGTGGCTTGCTTGAATGAGTTGATTAAATTGTAAAAATTGATAACTATTTGTAAATCCAATTCCAACTAAAATTTATAGATTCATTGAAAAAAAAAAAAAAAAAAAAAAAAAAAAAAAAAATTTTTTT
>FIZR01004867.1:0-47219 GCA_900060175.1 Ferrisia virgata
AAATATGTTCTACAATCTACGTATAGATATTTTTATTTTCATCATAGCATTAAAATTTTTTTTTTTGAAGGGTGCGACAAAATTTTGAATTTCCTGGGGCGGCGATTTCCTTACTACGCTACTGCTCTCGTGTACCATTATCATATAGGTAGGTAAAGTTCTGTTTTGACTTCGATGATATTTGTGACTGAAAAGTTCCAGTGTTGATGTACTTTCACAATAAGTTTGTTTGGACGATAACGTCCTTCACAAAGCTCCAAAATTCCAAATTATAGAATTTCGTGCAAAGTGCTGAGGTTTATTTTTGATAAATCGATTAGAATTGGTCGATTTTTACATTATTTAATTATCACATATTATGTAACAAGTATAATAAATATCGAACAATCTTAAGTACCTAATTTATCAAAAAATCACCCCAATAGGAACTGTTCATAGAGTTCCATAATTTGGAATTTTGAAGCATTGTGGAAGTCACCCGAACAAACGTAATAGCTCCGGATGAGTTATTTTTCAGATTCATAGCCCTATTATTTATTATTTGAAGCAAATTTCGTGCATCGAATATGGTTGGTTCTTTCAAAGGACTCGGTTTCTTCAATAGGTTTAGATGGCTGTTGAGTGTTGTTTAATCTTATACATAGTATGTAGGTACTAGTACGTAGGTAATATCTTTGAGCTAGGTGTTTTTAGCAAGTTGTAAGTACCTTTGTAAATTTCACTACTCTTCCACCTACCCACGTGGTTCTAACTATAGACAGCGTAATTGCAGGTGTCCGGTGTCATCTACCGGTCACGATGAGCACCACTGCATTTGAGGGTCAGTTGTGTAGCCAAGAATGGTTCGAAGAAGAGGATTTCCTTTTTTTGTGTACTATTTTTTGGTTTTAAATTTATAGAAATGAATTAAATGATATGTCCGTGCAAAGCGAGGGCGAAATTTTGAAAAATCAACTTTTTTAACGTTCAAAAAGAGCATTTTCAGGAGTTTTAAGAAAAAAAATTAGCATAAATGTAAGAATTTTTCAAGTTTTACGACCGCAAGGGAGGTTCAAATCCTTTAAAATCCTTCTTTGACAATGCTCTTGTTTGAGGTATCGTACTAGTCTGGAACAACATTGGGAAGGTATTTCTTAAACTTTACAGCTTTTACATAGTGGGATTTCCTTTTCATAGGGTGTGTCTAGCATTTCCACTGAAATTTTGCAATGGAGATTGATGGAGCACATATTTTAGTTCATAAATATGTCATTGTTATTACATTTAGGTTGTAGGTTGACATGAAATAACAAGAGTTGAAATTTATTGGATTTATTTCATATTGGAAAGGTGTATTGTATCTTAATAGACAAGCCATTTTTTTTTGGCTCCTTATTACCACATTGGTCACATCAATAACGGTTAAAAGTTGTAACTTTATTGTCAGATCAGAGTTGCATTGCCTTATTGGTATGAGTAGTATAGCATACAATTTGTGAATGGACTCATTTAGTGACGCATTCGAGGGGGTAGCTACCGGGGTTATAACCTCCTCCGCTCTTTGGCGTGAAAAATAAAAAATTTTCTGATTTTTCGCTGAATTTTATACCGAAATCGTTAAAAACCTGTCACTTTCTTGATGAGATTTCAAAAATTTGAAACCTATAAACTCAAAATAAACATTTGAGATTTTATAATTTTGGAAAACAAATTTACTGATAAAAATCACAGTTTCGTCGTTTTAGATGTAAAATGAACCATAATACAGGAAAGTAACTTCGAATCAAGGCAAAATCTTGCCACAAAAGTTCAAAATAATCACGCAGAGCATTTATTGCAGTGTTAGGGTAATTGTAAACACTTTATAAAAAATTGACTAAAAAAAATTTCATCAAGGTAAATACGAATAAATATTTCAAAATACGTATAAAACTTTAAATTTACAACGTTCTGGAAAAAGTTTAGAATTCAAGTCCAGATATGAGAATTTTACTTTCATCTTTTTCGCAGGAATCATTGTTTGCAGCAAGAAATTTAAAAAAATCGATGCTGACAGCCACATTGTGTACCATTTTGAAAATTTTTCACATGAAGATTTATTTTTCAGTATCCCAAGTATTTTAAGCTCGATTAACCGTTCATTGAATTAATTTAAATGCTTTGTTCACAATTACACTGATAAACGACCACGGAATACATAACTTATTTCTTCTACAATGCAATAGAGCAGCTAGAAGGTGATTGGCTGATGTAAACAGCCAATTTCATTGGTTAAATTTTGGCGAGTTCGATCAGCTCGTATATATAGCGAAGAAGAAGAATGGAAAACAACATACCGGATGGAATTACGTGCAAAACTGCGTAGTTAGTTGAATAGCATAGAAAGAGTAGGTACCTACCAACTTATTTGAGAAAAGAAAAATGAAACAAAGACCAGAATACCCAACTTTTTTTTACCTTGCGTTAAGTGAAAAGTAAACGAATAAATATAGGTAGTAAGTATATAACAAAGAAAGAATCGAAGTCGCTGAAAATACAATGAAAAAAAGAAGTATCGCAAAAGACATTTTGGTGGAAACAAAAAAATTAATGCAAAACCCCTTACTTATTCAACGAGATAACGATCGTAATGGAAATAGGTATATAGCTGATTTTGAAAACTCTAACCGGAGTATTGAATAAGGACTGACAATGAGGAATATACGAGTATTTTTTTCAAACACATAATTGATGAAATTCCAACCGCATCAACTTACTTTCCAACCTCGTGTAGGAGGTGATTTGTACTTCTATGTGCACGACTGAACGGGTACGTATATTTTGTATGATGAGGTACTATATGGATATGTTTAAATAATGTAATTGTAGTACGTGTATGTAATAAATCAAACCATCTATTTTTATTTGCTTTGTTACAAAATCATTGATGCAAAACATCTCCATTTGCTCATGGAAAATGAAAATCAAATCAGTACCTATACCTACGATTGTAAAATGGCTGATAAAAGAGTATGGTAAGTCTTATACATAAATTAAACCATTATCAGTTAACAAAAATAGCAAAATAATAGACTCAGAATTAACCTACTTATTAATAATTAGGTAAGTATTTTTGCACCAGTTATTGGAAATAAAAAAGAAGGGAGGAGAGAAAGGAGGTAAGATTTTTTGTCGCTTACACCTAATAAGTAGGTGGTAGATAGTCTAGGTACCTACCTATATGTATGTAGGTAGTAGGTATGTATGTAAATGTAATGTAATATGTATCTGATCTAACTTTGTGAAATAGACTTGTATAATTTTTACTTTGATTAATTTACCTACTTGTAGTTGAGCTGATGGTGTAGATACTCCATAAATTACCAATACACGCTACTCGGATTATTTACTTGATATTTCAAAGCTTCTTACAAGAAAATTCTATTATTTATTATTTTTTCGTTGTTTTGAATCCTTAACCACTTATCTCCGTTCAGTTTCATTTGTGAACTTTTATTAGCTGATTATGGAACAGTAGGGTATAAATTTTAAAGAAGAATATACAGGAAAATGGCAAAGCCTTACAAAACTTATACTTACTCAAAACTTTTTGTTGCGAATTTCATAACGAAATATTTCAAAGCTTTACGAAATAAGAAAGTAACTTTCAATAAAATACAAAATAATGCGCGGAGAGGAAAAAAAATTGGAAGAAAACCTTAACAGTGAACAAATGATGAGTTTTATCCTTGAAGAACAAATAAATATTTGTCCTGAACAGAAAATTAAGCTGGTACCTACTTTGAAGAATAAAAGAAAAAAATTCCAATTATTTTTACGTAAGTACTAAATATCTATTCAATAAGTAACACTTTACAATAACTTGATCAGAAGTTTACCTATTTCAAGTATATTGTTTATGGGTTAAACGTAACATTCATTGGAGAAGTGCATAAAAGAATACCCACACAATGAGTTGGTAGGTAAAAAACAAAGTAAGCTGTAAGTATATAATTACTACTCGTAGATGAGCATTGGGCTTTTCTAAGCAACTGAAAACAATTTAACCATTAATATTTTCTATGCTTTAGATTTGCCATGGAATTTCAAGCCGTTTCATTTATGGAATAAGCAAAGTGAGAATACCAAAAACCAAATATGATTGGATTTTGAACTTTATAAATCGATTGAAAAAATCGTATTTAAGTAATTATGATATAAAATCCATAGGCAATATAGATAGAAATTTTTTTCTCCTCGGAAAAAATTAGGGTATGTTTTCAAAAACTATGAAAAGTAGATATTGTAAAGTACTTAAAGTAACCACATATGTATTTGTGTGGCCTAAAATAAATATGATTATTTAATATTAATCAATGTTCTGAATGATGGATCGAAAAAGCTGAATAAAATATACTGAAAAACTTCAAAGAATACGTAAACAAGTACTTACGCGCTAAATATAGGTTTGTATCGTTAGTTGGAAACTATTGTCCGTTTTGAAAGCTCGGAAAATTTCAAAATACCTACCCTTAATTTATGCAGTAAGTAGGTGAAGTAGAAAAGGCTTCATAATTTTTACAAGTAAGTATAAATAGGTATAGGTACATATTTGAAATCACTCTCCGCGGAGTAATTTAAACGTGTGATACACTCGTTATACAATACTATAAAAGCTGAAATATAGCGTAAGTTGGCGTTAATTTAAAACTATGTAATCTTGTTTAAACTTGAAAGCGTTGTCGTTACGGTATCTAAAAATGTACGGAAAAGCTGACGATATACATCGTCAACAAAGCATAAGTAAGGCAATGGGCGCAGACCGAACCATGCGTGAAAATCTTCAATTTAAGTAACAGGTGTCTCGTTTTATTTTTTCATCTTCCGGTATATATCTTATTTTTCCCTTTATTTTTCTTTTTTCCATCTGAACCATACCCATAGAAATATGAAAAACAAAACGAAAAATATCCATTGGTACGTTCATATCTAAATATATATCCCGATTCATTGTTACGGCAGCATTCGACGTAGGTTTGTGTTTGTTTCAGAAAATTAGAATAAATCCTTACCAGCGAACAAATTTCTCAGAAATCCAATTTTTCGAAATGTACCTACCCACCTACCTATAATGTATCGTTGGTCTAAGTATATATAAACATGGAAGAAGTTGTAGGATGATGTACCTAGCTACCTCTACTTACCTTAAGATATTTTAAAAGTGAACAAAACGCGATGAAATTTGAGATGTATGGGACTGAGATTGAGTCGTAAATTTTCAGTTTTTATTTACATATTTTGCAGATAAGTGGTAACTGCTGACAGTAAGTATTAGTCTTTGACTAATCCTCAAGTTAGCAGGGGTAGTCTAAAAATATGTTGAAAAATGCTGATTTGAAAATACTTTATAATCTCAAGTTGCAGTTGTTAATTCTTATTTCTTTTTTTTTTTTTTGGCTGAGAAAATTTTGTTTTTGTTCATAATTATGATGAAAGGTGGTATGGTGTAATGGTGAAATCGCTGCTCACTAAACGAGAGGTCGTAGGTTCGAATCCCACAGTGAGCAAAGTTGTACGTGTAATGCACTGCGTGCATTTAACAATTATTACATGCTTACGTTTAGAGTTGAACAAATATTCGGTTTTCTAAATCCGATTTTCAATTCGGATGATAACCGTTTTCTGGTTTGTTTATCCGTTTGCTCGAGAATCGGAAGCTTTTACCGTGAACGAGTTTGCCCATTTTACACGACCGATTTGATCTTTTCATTTTTCGTTCTTCATGTGAAAATTTTTTTTCTTTCACCCGATTGGCTGGTGATAAAAACGACCAATCACAGGAATATTTTGATTATAACCGAATACTATCCCGTTTTCCGAATATCCGATTTTTATTCAGTTAACCGGTTATTTCTTTAACTCTACTTATGTTTCGAGCGCCACCTCTTACAACAGAGATAATTAGACAGCGCGCCACCTATTATCAGAATCCAAAAGCTTGTAACTAGTTTGAACGCCTAGTCGTGACCCACTACTGAACTCAGGGTTGTAAAAACCCGCCTAGTGATGTGATGAGTTACCTGTAGATAGCGTAGAAAGCAATGAGAAACTACAACACGAAAGCTCAATAAGTACCTCCCTACAAGTCATCCGGATAGTATAAGCATAGAGAACACGTTCGTGTTGGCTGTACCTACTTGGGTGTATCAAAAGGATGACAGCATGGTCGATTTTAGGCGACTTGAGACCTATTTGATTGATTGATAATTATGATAATTTCAACAGTCACTGAATCATCAAGACAAATATCTCTCACTTAAAGGTTATAGGAGCCTTGTTTAAAAATCTAGCTGATCCGTATTTCTATAGACTGAGCTCATTCTTTACTCTCGGATGAAATTTTCAAGTTGCAGTTATCTTTTCAGTAAAAGTAATGATTATTTTAAGGGAACTCAAGTATAATTCAATGAATTAGTAGTTACATTATTAAGCAACAAATTAGATTTATTATCAATTTTTTTTTTGTAAAATAATTGATAGAAAGGAGAGGAGTGATAATGCGAAACGACTAGAAAGTAAAAACATCTAAGCCTGCAGCAAGGTAGATACAATTATTGTTCAGAAGAAAGCCTGAAAACAAGGCATCTTTCTAAGAAGTTGAGAATGACATACGTATTTACTTCGAAGTAGGAAGTAAGTATATTTTTCATGTTTTTCTCTAAGGCTGTAAGATTATGCCACACATTGATTCAGAACACGCTCACTACTTACCCCAACATTAGTGTTGCAATGTTTGTAAATTTTCGAACTTAATGGCTTTCGTGGTAAAATTCTTCGTCGTGTCATTTAACCACTCTCATTTACTCACCCTGCATTATTTCACCGCATTTCGAGGTATTTAAATTATAACTTCGCAGTTAGTTAATAGTTATATTTTTTAAAATTCGTGTTATCAAAATGGGCAATTGATCTATTCAATGATTTGTTCGTTCATATAATCGCAAACGAGTAAATATTATAAGGTTTGAATAATTTAAAACATAAATGTACCTGCCTGGCTACCTAGTTGGTATCTAGGTAAGTACCTATCTTGTGTTGTGTAATTAAAGGAGATGAAAATGAAACATATTATGAAATAATTTTCATGATAAGTAAGGGAGCAGTTACTTTCATTTATCAGGTTAGGCATATGTAAGAATACAAAAAGAAAATTAAATTTTTGTAATTTTTGATTTATTCAAACTCAAATTTTTCCATTTTTTATTTATGACCAATAATATTTTTTAAGTTCATGGAACAAAATATGAATATGTTCCAACTACGAGTATCAGAAAAAAGTTCTTTTTGCGATAAATAGGTATTACTAGGGCAATCTGTGTATTGTTGAATAAAATTTTGTATCCTGCATGCTGCGGGTATTTACGATCTTGCGCTTTTGTGCGAAGTTTTCAATTTCATTGTCTTTATTTATTGTGTTGAAATCGTGATAGCCTCGATTTCAGTGATATTGCACCTGGGTCCTGTTGTTTTCGTTGCTTGTTCACGGATAAATGACTATTTTTGTGGAACGCGGAAACATAATTTGATTAAAAAATTACTAGTTTCGAAATGAAACCATTTTTCAACGATGGAAATAAATTAACAATGGATCTTTTGTGTGCATGTGTCTTTGTGTGTGTATTACACTCGTACCTACATTAAGTTGCAATGAAAAAAAAAACATATATCGGATTTTGACCAAACTTAGAAATGCTTGACACAGTGAGTTGAAAACTCACCTCAAAAAATTTTATGGACCCAGCTTAAAATCGGATGGAGTTATGCAGGTGGTCCTTAATCGATATTTTTAATTTTTCAAAAGAAATATGTAATAAATAGGTCTATTACCTCAATTACACTTCTATAAGAACTTTTATCTCAGAAAAGTGAGTTTGGGTCGAAATTGTTCGATAGCTTTGCACACTGAGGTGCTGCATTGCACACTTTGAAACTAATTTTAAGACTTTGAAATACAAAATATTGTCAGAAAAAAGGACAAGCATTTCAATATTTATTATATACCTGTACCTAATAATTAGATTAGCAGTCTTTTAATCGAACTGTTTCAATAAATTGTTGAGTATGGAAGTATTTGATGTTATGTACGTACAGGCGTTCCATGGTTGAGCAAAAGACAAAATTTTGTAGGCATAGTGGATTTTTAATTCACTAAAAGTCAACCGGTTACTTGAGTTTGGTGCGAATACGAGCTATGTGTTTTTTTTTTCACTTCGTCCTAATAATTATCTACCATTTGGTTCTACTTTGCTGATCTTATTATACATTGCGAGTGGTGAAAGAAAGCTAAATCTATACTTAGCCACATTTGCTTTATAGAATAAATGCGTTTAATTCGATTTCTTTAAACGAAAAAGAAAACTGACAATTTTGAAAGACTTTATTGTATAATTAAGTAGATAGTGAGGTACGCACGAAATTAAAATATTTCAGCATGAACCTTAATTAATTTTTGTAACCATTTATTTAATTAAAAACTATAACGGGTTCGCAACAGCCACAATAACTCGATGTAATTTTGTGTTTGGCGCTTAAACTTTATATCGCAATTCATTCAAGTGCACCCTTAAAATGCAACTAACGAAAAATGTCAACTCTATTAAACTTCCAGTTAGGCACTCAAAATTAACTGAGACAAGTTTTACCCTCTTCTGAATAAAGCTTGTGTGTGCTTTATCAGTGGTCAACTACGTTAGTAACATTAAATCAACAATATGCTAGATACATTCGCTGAATCATCGCCTTTTGTCAACAACCGCTGTGTATACCTTTTCGTTCAACAAGCCTCATTTCGAACATGTCTGAAGTCGTTTTTACTCTGATCCTTTCGATAAGCTAATAGGTGTCAGTGTAATCTGGTAAAAAACTTCATTTTTCGAATATCGTTTTAGTTTTATAATACCAATTTTAAATACTCACAAAATTGTACCCACGTTCATTACGAATAAGATAATTACTTAAATTGCGTTGTTTGATTTTAATATAAATATTAATTTTTTTAACAAGTACTCAATAGGGTGGGCTGAATTTTGCTTTTTTTTTTTTAGACATCTGCAAATGGTAGGGTCACAATAGTTGTGAAATGATCGTAAAAAGATGTGGTTAAGATTTTAGCTCTTTAACTCTATTTTTTAAATTTGCAAAATTTGCTTAAAGTTCAAAAATTTTCAAAAAATTAAATAAAAAATGTTTTTAACAATGAACTTATTTATACATTTTTGAATTGAAAATGATCAATGTTCAGAAATTTCTGTCATTCTTTTTTTTCAGGGGGTTTTAAAAATTTTCACTTTTTGCGTTTTTTCACAATTTTCTGAAAAACTATGAAGGAAATTTTTTTGAGAAATGCTCCGTCTGAAATGAATTTAGAACATCAGTTTTAAATGTTTAAATGCAATATTTCAGTTTTATCCCTCAAATATGATTTTTTGTATTTCAGACTCTCAAAGGCAATTTTTAATTTTTTCCGCTTTTTTCGAAACATTTGTACTGTATTTTTGTGTACTAGGATAGCAATAGAGAATCGCTGAAAAGGGCAAAATTTGGAAAAATAGATCTTGAATGGACCGAGGTAAGTGTACTTGATCTATTTTACTAAGAATTTAATGAAAAAAAATTTCATAATGTGAAAAAATTCTTGAAAAACAAGAAGAAACCATTCCTTGGGCACTAATAAAAAATTGTCTATGGGGTATAAAATTGAAATTTTGCACTTAATCATTTAAAATTGATTCCCTAAATCCATTTCAGGAAAGTATTCATTAAAAAAAATTCCCTTCGTAGATTTTCAAAAAATCGTGAAAAAACTCAAAAAGTGACATTTTTTAAAACCACTGATAAAAACGTATAAGGCAAGAATTTCCCAACAACGATCATTTTGAGTTATAATATGTACAATAATTCCATTTTTTAACTGTAACTTGAGTTTTGCAAATTTAAAAAATTAAGTTAGGAAGCTGAAATCTTTACCGCATTATTTAGGGGCCATTTCGCCACTATTGTGACCCCTACGGTTTGCATATTTCCAAAAAAAGTAAAATTCGTCTCACCCTGGTATCCAACCCTCCTGTTATCCATTCAAGTACATTTTCTGAGAAAAAAATAATTCATTAATTTTTAAAAAATCATTCGCAATGTGCGTACAATCAATCTCATGAACGTTTTTAAATAAAGCCTAAAGAGAATTATACATATTCGTGAAATTCAGGGTAATGATAAATTTTATGATTCACTTTCATCTTTTTCTTGTAGATTTTATGAATAGTAGGTAAGTATAAGTATACGAATGAGTATTACGTGCAAAACATTTCATCACTGACGTAGATACCAACACGAAATGATAATTTTTCTTTTTTTTTTTTTTAATCATCGCATCATAAAAGTTCCGCTATTCTATTAATCTTCTGATGGACACGAAAGACTCAATGTTTGATGAACATTAGACAGGTAATGGTACTGATGCAGTAAACAAAACGTCGCATTATTTATAAGTAAAGAATTATCGAAGCAGTAAAAAGAAGAGTTAGTTTCGTCGTCTTTTTGAAGAACTAAACGGCCACGTATCGACTGGATAATAAACAGGATCGCAGATGTTGCTGTAACTTTTATTTATAAAGCAATAACAAAGTGTTTAAAAACAGACTGAGACCAATAACGCCTATATGCACCTACTTTGTACAAAAACTAAATTGTAAACATCACACAAGTTGAATTATTTTTCTTACACTACCTTCATGCTCGTAATCGTTGGTAGGTACCTATCTTAAGTGCAATTTTTTCAAGTCATTTTATTTCGCACTTTTAGTTTCATTTTCTTAAACAAATCTTGATTTTTTCACCGATTGAGATATTCTTTTGAGAGTTCGTGTACGTACAGGATGTGCATTTAATATCGCATCGCCATCGTCTTCCAAGAAAATATTTTCAAATTAAAAAACGCAGCATGGTATCGCGTTAAATTGCGGTGAAAATGTTTGCTACGGAGCAGAATTTAATGCACAAAATATAGGTAGGTACCTTCCTTTTATTAAAAATTATACGCATATTTAATGATGATTTGGAATAAGTTATTCAAACGAGAATCGTTTTTCATCCAACCATTGCAGTCGTCGTTTAGAGGGTATCAATTGTGGCGTGAATACAGTCAACAGTATGATTTTTTTTTTAGGTGTGGGTAACAAATAGATATCGTTTTATTTTGTTTTTCAATTAGATTCGTAAGTATAGTATAAAATTTTCGCCGTACAGTAACAAAAACTTCGTAAAATTTATTTACTTTTTTACTGACCGCGTAATTTTGAAATACAATATAACGTTAATATTTCATTCGCTGCGATGATATTACCTGATGCAGATCTTTTATGTAAGTTATTGAAGAATGAGAGATCTGTGAACGAGAGAAAAAAAGGAGACGTTCAAGTTGTTGATGGATGAAATGTTACAAATTATGATGTTACGTAAAAGTAGCAAGCGCTAAGTAAGCACTCAAAATGTGAGGATAGGTTGGTATTTTTGCGTGAACATATAAGAATGGAGGATTGCGATATAGGCATTAATGGGCTTTACAATGCTGCGTTTTGTTATTATTTATGAATAAAGCTCATTACATCATGGTGTCTTCTCTGTGCGCTTAATACTTGATTGACTAAGATAAATTGTCGAACATCGTTCGAGGATTATTAAGGACACGCAGAAATGAGCTATAATCATAGTCTCTGTTTTCTGCAACGTCGAACAAGTAACAGACCTTTGGTTTCGCTTGATCGATTACTATAGCGTGTAGATAAACCTTGCAGTAACACCGTTTACAAACGTTAAAAAGCTTTCGTCTTAAGTAACATATTGGAAGCATTTCGCTTGGAATAATCCTTTTTATTTTTCTCGCACAGTTCAAATTTGTCACCCTGAAACGCTAAAAAGAAATAGATTATTCGTGTTGCTTGATGCTGCTTGAAATAGTTTCGTGGAAAAAAACGATTTTTTTCCATTTGTATGTTTTTTTTTTCTGCGCTATTTTGTTTTTGGAACGATATTTTCTTTAGCGTCAGATCATTCGATTTGCAGAACAATTTTTTTACCTAAGTGATTACCTGAGATGATCCGATGATTTGAATTAAGCTCGTAAAAATAATCAGCCATTTTGATGCCTATGTTTTTAATCGATTTTAAATTCTTTCCAAGTAATTAAAATTACATTTTATAAATTTATTTACCTAGTTGGTATGAGTTTTTTGAGTATTTTTCTTTTTCTTCTTTTTCTTCTTCTTCTTCTTCTTCTTCTTCTTCTTCTTCTTCTTCTTCTTCTTCTTCTCATTACATATCTATTTTGTTATTTGGTATGTATCCTGGTAATAAATTTAATCAATAAAACCGTTGAGAGTGTTACAAACATGCATCATTTACGAAATTATGATGATCACTCTGAGCGTGAATTTAAGCATCTGAGTGAGAGGTAGATTAGTACTTTCGGAGCTATGACTAGAAACATGCTTCTCTGTCATACACTGCTTGTGGATTAATTGGTTCGAAAATAAATATCATTCGTACATCTGTGCCTTTTTTCCCAACCATAAAAATAGCGTTGTAATTTACGAATATTCAAAATCATACGAAACAGATAAGTTAATTAGTAGGGTGGCACCAGGTGGCGCTTATTTACATAGGAAATTTTTTTTTTTTTCATTTTTTCGGCAATACTGGGCTGAAGAGGACGCTACAAAATTCCAGCCAAATCGGTTAATATTAACACGTGCCGACCAAAAAGTCAGACTGCGGATAAATGCTCCCCAAAATAAGTTTTTCGCATTTATTCCCTTGTATATTAATGTATTCTAATTCAAATTCCCAATAAAGTGAGCTATTGAATTTCTTCGTAATCTTAAGGAGGTTGGAGCTATGATCTATCAGATTTATTTGGGGGTAACTGAATAATTAATAACAAATTTCATTCAGAACTTCGGCTAGTAAAATATTATTTCACATCATCTTCTTCATAAATTAAGCACTTTCGATCCTCTCCCCCTCCTAAGGTGGCCATTATTTATATACAAATAATTTTTTTTGAATTTTTCGAAAATACTGGGATACGTTCGTTTATGTCTAAGAAAGGATACTACCAAATTACAGTCAAATTGCTGATGGGGTGATTATGCTAAATAAATTGGTATTCTGTATTGCTTCATGTAAAATCTACTTCAATCCATTTGAATGGGTCCCAATAGGCAGGGGTGAAATTTCCAGCTGCTGAAGTTCATATCCGGCCGTTGTGGAGTATTTAAAAAATCCTGTAGAAATTAAAACTTGTGTTGAAGGCTCCAAAACGCTTGGAAAATGGGTTAGATTGATTCGAAAGACCTATATTGGCCCGTACACCAATTTTTGTCAAAAAACGTTGACGCGTTTTCAAATTTCAAATTTTTTAATTTTTTCTTTTTTTTTTCAATTAAAAATTTACCTCAAAAAAAACCTTTTTTCAACTATCTAGCTGGAAATTTGACCAAAACCACTTCAGTCCATTTGGAAAGGTTCCAAGAGGCGGGGATAAAATTTTCAGCAGCTGAAGTTCATATTCAACCGTTCTAGAGCTTTTCAAAAATCCTGGAAAAATACACTTTTTGCTGGAAGCTCCAAAACGTCTGGGTTATTTATTACATCGAATTTTTAGATCCACGTTGGGTAGTCACCAATTTTTTTCAAAAAAAACGTCTCAACCGGTTCAATTTTTCAATTTTTCAATTTTTCGAAATTCTAGAGGAAAAAAATTTTTTTAGGACCCTCCAGAGCGTCTGGAAAATAAGATGGATCGATTCGCGCGGTCAATGTTGGGTAGTAACCCGATTTTATCTGTAATAACTTCAAAGGATCATATTATGTGAAAAATTTTATTTTCGATATATTTTTCAGCTGTATAGTGAGTACAAATTTTGAAAAATTCGCCAAAAATCTAAAAATGAACTTTAACAGCTGAAAATTTGGTTCCGAGGGGTTTCAGACAAGCTCTTACAAACTGGAAGGTTTCCTTGTAAGATCAATATTTGGAGAGATACATATGAAAAAGATATTTTAGGGGGCTTTGATCCACTGTACAGGAGGAAACTACAGGATTAGGGATTGGAAGTTCTGGAACTAAATAATGTTCAGCTTTAAAAAAACGTATATAAAATTCATGTTTTGGTTTCCTTAATACATGCAACAAATCATAGCAAATCATAGGTCCACCCCCTCCCCTCAAAGTTGCGAAAAAGTTCGCTCATTCTGTCGGAAATTCAAAGTAGAATAAAATGTTTCCAGTCCATTTTTACGATAAAATTAATATTTAAGGAGATATATGCAAAAAAATTGATGGGGGAGAATTTATCCACAATTTGAAACTTTGGCACCCCGTCGGCACTTGTTAATAATAACCGATTGAGTGAAATTTTTGGAGGTTAATTTGGACACCAAAATGAACAACTTTCGGAAGAGTAATCATAAAAAATCAAAAATTTTTATTAACGTGCCACCCTACTAATTAGGTGAGGAAATTTTCACAATCAAAATAAGTTTTTATCATTGTAAAAATAGATGAAACGTTGGGCTAAAATTTAAGACATTTTTCCCCACCTTATTTGCATAGAATTTTGCAGAAGGTTAGTTTTTAATACAACATGAAAAAAATTTCAAGCTCAATTTCAAGTGCATGTCTACCGAACGTGTTGCGAGATATTTATTACGCGGCGTGTATTTCATTTTAGTCCAGGTGTTTAATAAGTTGCATATTGAATTCGCCGTAAAAACATTCGTGCTGGCGAACTATTTTCAAGCGTGGTATTTTGATTGTTGCACGTTTCCTCGTTACCTATTCAACTTGTTGCGTGAACAATTCTCGCTTTAATAAAGCAATTTAAAGTTTCGTTTTATTTACATGACAAAAACAAAAGAAAAGGGGCATGTTGAATGCATGTACCGATTTGTTAAGATTACCTAGTCAGGTAAATTTTACAGCGTACTGATTGCTTTGAACATTCTAAGCATTAATCGCACCTTATTGAGAGAGCTAATCATCAGACAAATAGAGAATTTCATTGAAAATGGAAATAAACAAGTATATTTCGCTACTGTATTTGTATGAAACCTTTGTGTGTAGGCATAGATACTTGCAGTACGTATAAGGGAATAGTTTAATTAAAAGAGTAAATCTAATTTTTTAGCCCTGAATTGTACGGTTTCTCAAAATAAAAAAAAAATTGTGTTATGGAGAGCAGAAATCGATCGTTTTAAAAAATAAAAAAATCGATGCTTAACTGAATTCAGTACAAAGTACGACAGAATAATTGTGGGTGTGTGTTTTTTTTTATTTTTGAAGAACTACAATTATACTCTGCATCAGGATCAATTTTTTATATTGTACAAAGTACGAATGAAAGAATGCACGAATAATGAATAATAACTACTTTTTCAAACCATTGTTTTTATTTTTTGAAAAAATAAAATGTTTTTTACAAGTGGCACTCTTATCATGTTTACAGGCTTGGCATTATCCATGTTATGTGCGCACACTACTCGATAATATAAGTACAAGATTTAACCGTACTGAATCACAGACTTGAAAAAACCAATATGTAGGTATTAGATTTATTGTAATTAGTATTAATGAGATTATAGGTATATTTACTGTTATTTTTTGAAGTTCCTCAGGTAGGTACGTACTTTTATCGAATGCAATAGAAATAAATTACGATGTACGCTCATTGTCAAATTAAACTGTCAAACTTGGGTCTTGAAGGTAGCCTGGCAAATAAAAGTTTTTACGTTTTGTGCATTTACAAGAGAGTAATAGGAAAATAACGGCAATTTCTTATAATACGTACGAAACTGTAACGGATCCGTTTACCGGGTATTATTTACTTTAGTAAACGGTTTTTTGATGACATTTATTACCAACGTGTATTCATTTTAACTTGAGCATATAGCTTTTTGCAAAGCCTCCGATGCCCGAAGAGTTGTTACCCTTTTTGTTGTTGAATTACTATTCCCAAAAGACTAAAACCGTACGCAGATTATCCACCATTCTAAACTTTTCAACAGTTCACGTATGCATGAAATGTTTTCCATGTATGTTTCTACAAATATAATAAAGTATAAGTTTACGTATAATAATATAGCCTATTATGTATATCCCTATCACACATTTTGTAATATGTGCAAGGTATCTACCTTGAGATACCTAAATATGCTTACATATATTGGTACAAATTTATTGTAAATAATACGGTACCTATGCTTTGTCGTACTCGTACCTACATTTGTTCTATGAAATGCCTTATATCCATTTTGTATCAATAAACTCTGAAGTCATCGTAGCACTACTCATGTGAAAATGAAAAAAAGTTAAAAAAAAAACTTACGCATTGTAAGTACATACGTACCTACCTATTTATTACGTTTTGCATCATGGTTTGACATTTTTTTTCATTCGAATGTAGATACGATTCAGAGTGCTTTAAAATCTGTTATTACAAATATCTTTACTTATGATTGTCCACGATTTAGTACCAGTAAAGTAACCACCACGTAGGTACGAGTATACTCACGTTGAATGGATAAAAAACTTTCAAGTCATCCCTATCTCCACCCATATCACTATTTAGTTCGGTTTTCTCTACAATGTTAAAAGCTGTATTTGTACAATTCTGGATACAGTGGTATAATATCAACCCCTGACAGTAACCAAAAGCTTCATAAAATCTGCTCTTTTTAGCCTTTTCAACTTTCGTTGATTCATACAGACTCTATCCAATTGCCTGGAAGTCATGGGAGCCCGCAGGATTTTCTCATGAGATAGAAGGAAGAAATTCGGAGGGAAAACGTGCGGAAATTTCTTGCAAAATTTGAAAAATATATGCGAAAATTTTCAAAATGTTGAGGATATGGGTTGGAAAGTGAGCTTTTTGACTTATTTTTAAGCATCTAGCGTCAAATTTGATCGTTTATACTTTCAAGTGAAAAAATTCATTCGGGGAAACAAACACCTTCCTGAGCGATTCTTGTTTTTTTTACTTTAATAAACTGGTTTATTGAAAGCTTTAAATTTTAAAAATTGATAGGAGGGTAGAAAGATATACTCGCAGTGTAAATTTGAGAAATCTTAGCTTCACATCCCAAAACCACGAAAACAGCTGGTTTGTTAGTGTTCTTCAAGTTTTACTCACTTGTGCCATGTATAGTTGTACACATTTGGGTGTACTGAATTTTACTTTTTTGGAAATTTGCGAACAGCGTAGTCGTAACAGTTGTGGAATGACCTCAAAATAATGTGGTAAATATTTTAGCTCAAAATTCGCTAATTTTCTAAAATTTGAAAAAAATCAAAATTTTTTTTGAAAATTTTGCTCAAAAATGGAATTATTATACATTTTACTATTCAAACTTATCACTGTTGGTAAATTTTCACCATTTCCCCTTTTTTCATCAGTTTTCAAAAAATGTTAGTTAATTCGTCTTTTCACAATTTTCTGAAAAACTATGAAGGTAACTTTTTTTTAGAAACGTCCCACTGAGATTAATAAAGGACATAAACTTTAAATGATTAAGCGAAATATTTTATTTTATCTTTAATGAAATGAGCCAAGTACATATACTTTTGTTCAGTGAAGATCGGTTTTCATCGTTCGTATCCTTTTCACAGGTTCTCAATAGGTATACCAGCCCCCAAAAATACATTATAAATTGTTTAAAAAAAAAGGAAAAAATTAAAACTTGCTTTTGAGAGTCTAAAATTAATGAAATATGTTCCCTTGGATAATTTTTTTTAGAGAGGCATTTTTAAAAATTTTTAACCAGCATGTGAAAAATGACCATTTTTAGTGTCGCTAAAAATCGGCTGTGAGAAATAAAATTGAAATATTGAGTTACATTATGTAAAACTGATGTTCTACATCCATTTCAGGAGGGTTTTTCTCAAAAAAATTTTTCTTCGTAATTTTTTAAAAAATTGTGATGAACAAAAAAAAGGTGGTATTTTTTAAAATCCTACAAAAAGATAAAATTATTCAAATTTGCCAACATTAATAACTTTAGATATAAACATAAGTAACAATTCTATTAATAAAAAAATTTTCAAAGTATTTTTTTTTTATTTTTAAAAATTTTTTGAAAATTAATAATTTTAAGTCAGTTTTACAAGTTTAAAAAATTGAGCTGGAAAGCTAAAAATTTTACCTCATCATATTGAAGTAATTTAGCAATTACTGTGACCCTGAAAGTTTGCAAATTTCCAAAAAAAAAAAAATTTAGAACTGTATTGAAATCTTATATGTAGATTAAGAAAGGTAGCCAGGGTTATTTTCAGGGCATCTAGACTTTTAATCCACAAGCTCTCCTCGTTACAACTTTAAAAAAGTAACGTTTTTCAATATTTTCCAATTATTACTTTCCTGTACCTACAGGTCACATCAGTATCTTTATATGAAAATATTTTTCTCTTCAAGTCTTAAAGTGGAATCGCAAGAAAATTATAATAAATACTTATTTGTGGGTATCTAAAAGTGTACCAAAATATTCTTTGTTTAAATTGCAAATGATGTCCATCTTTCTTTACAGAAAGAAGTAGGTTGCAAGAGAAAAAGTCTGCACCAGCAAAAAACACATCCAGGACCTATACTAAATTTACCCACCAAATTTCAACTTCCTAGCCCAATTTGAGGGGGAGATATGCGAGAAATAAACTCAAAATATAAGGAAACCCACCCAAGAGATCACATTTCTGGACTATAAGGGTGCGCAATGAGTCTGAAAAGTTGAAACCCAAGTACCAAATTTCAACTTCCTTGCTCAATTTGAAGGGGAGATGACATTTTCCCGAATAACCATTTTGCCTGAATAAAATTATTCCGAATCTGAATTTTCCGAATATTGTTTCACAAATACCTATTTTCCGAATACCAAATCTAAACAGCGATCTTGGCCAAAGTTTATATCAGAAAATTCAGTCTGAGGGATTACAAGAGGCATATAACAATCCTGAAGGTGAAGGGTGACACAAGCGATTTTGGATGTTACTTGGAAAACACCACCCGGATTTATCGGGCGCAAGGTGTAGTCGTTGAAATTACTTAGATTACGAGCAGCGACATACAAAAAGTCTTTATCGATAGAAGGCGTGCGTAGCCGATGAAGGGGGTTCATCGCATTTGAAATTTCAGTTTTTTCACCATATCTTTTGTAAAATTGGTTTCATAACAAAAAGGGTTCAGTACTTTTTTTCTACTCCAAATTTTCCATAACTTGGGTATTTAACTTTGTTTCATAAGAATCATAGTTGGGGAGTCAAGAGGTTTTGATTTGGAATACCTAAGAACAATTTTTCATAGAGTATTAATCTTTGATTATGAATAAAAAATGTAACTTTAATAAATTTTCTGTTCGACGACAATGAATTTGGGAAATTGAGATTTGGGATAACGGTATTCCGGAAAAATTTTTTTGGGAAAATGGTCCTTCGGAAAAATGGTTATTCGGGAAAGTGGATTCGTGAAAATGATCGGGGACTGAAGGAATAGTCCTCTTTCAAGATCATAAAAGGGGAAAACCCTGCTATTGCCTTTTCTAAAAGATCCAGGAAATTCATTTTTGGATATGTTATACATTTAGACAGTTTTTGAGGTTTTGGCCACCCAGTACCCTCTCCCCCAAATTTGGGATAACTGAATTTCGAGCCAAGATCGTCCTCATTAATATATCTATTCCGACTTCAAACTGGGCCTATTTACTGAGTTGGAGCAATTTTGGCCAATATCGGGTAGAGTAAATGATTTCAGTCGAGGGGGAAAAATGAATATTCGATATGACCAAAAATGGTCGTAATGGTCTTTTAGGGCACAAAACGGATTTTGTTGATGTTTTTCCCCTCATCCTTCGTAGGTCGATAAACCGTAATAGACAGACTGGTTTTCATTGACAATGCGACATAGAAAATCAGGCTAAAAGCAGGCGGTGATAGTATTGCAATGCGATGCTATTTTTGTAATTTTTTGAAATACGAATTTCTGCACACTTTCCTTTTCTCAAACTAGACTTTGAATTTGAATGAATTTTTCTGATACTGAAGTAAATTGTACGCAAGCAAATATTGAATAATTTTGGTTAAGATATATTTTCTTAGGATTGATAAACAAAATCTCTCCGTGTGTATACCTAACATCCCCTCCTCTTCTTTCTCTACGTTAATGGGCCGTAATAATCTGATTTTTCCTAAAAATATCTGTGTGAAAAAATGAACTATTCTGCTGATTTTAGCAACCACCTACACACCTGCGTTACGAAAAATATTCTTTACTTTATTCATTTTAAGACCCTTTTACTTTATAAATAGAAGTGTTGAATAACTGATACGCGTATCGCCTAAAACTTGTTAGTTTACCAATAGAAAACTCTGGCAAATTTCTATTCCTATTTCTTTCACGATAAATAGTTTACATTTTAAGACTTTATTTAGCAGTTTTCTTTTTTAGAAAAAGATGTAGGCTTACTATACAATGTACATATTTGCAAAGAACGTGAGTACGTAGTACGTACCTTCTCTTTTTTACCTTTATATTTTTCACGTATAAATATTTATTATGAACTGCAAATAAAGCAATGATTTTAATGTAGCTGAATGCTGCCAGTATCTGGAAATAAGCATTCGAACGTACTGTACCTATGTTGAGTTGTACATAGGTATGTATGCATATGCGAAGTTGTGTACTTAACGCTATTGATTTGTAGGTAAAAATACGCTTCCAGGTACCTACCTGAGTAGGTAGAGGGTAAGTACTTCTCGCTTTTTCATTAGATAGATATAAGTTACCATATAACGTGCGCGTATCAGCGTCATTTTGAATTTTCCCTCCAATAATGAACTTTTCCATTCGATGAAATATTACCTACTTAACTTTATGTAAGTGGGTTTTTACAATCATCGTTACGATAAGACCCACACAGGATATATATGTACATTTATTCTCGCATATATGTGGAGTGAGTGTAGGTATAGGTAAGGTACATTACGTATCTAGTATAGCTTATACCTAGGTGCAGTAACTTTTAATCTTCTTACGTTAGCATGAGCTTTGTATGTGAGAAAACTTGCCACTTTCCTGAACCGTACGTAGGTAGGTGGATATGTGGCACACCTTAGATACGTATATAAAATGCAGTATTCCAGCAGCAGTTATACTATACGTTTACATACTACCTACATATATTTGAACGTATAAGAATATACCTTTCAGTTTTCTCAGCCGTGCGTGAAGAGTGCTAAAAGTAAGTAAGTAGTAGACCAACGGGTACAGAATGTATCTCTACTATGCTCAGCTACATTTTTCGAATACATCGCAACAGTACCTATTATTTGCAGAGGGTAAACTGAATAATGACCGACGGAAATAGCACTCGTTTGCTTAATTATTTTTAATGCACGTTACAGCGATGAAATGTTCTACAACTGTCACGAATTTATAATTAGAACGTACAAATTGTACGTCGCGTCGTAAGTATACGTTTATTTTGAAAGTCTATCGAGTAAAATACTTGAGTGATCGCGATGTTTATAGGCAACGACAAATAGATAATATCAACAATACGAATAGGCTATTTTCACGAATTTTCATTTCAAGACATTTTTGCTGTGTCACATAGAAGAGACAAAAGCTGACACGCAAAAGCCTATTCTCTTAGTATACATGAAGGTCTTTTGCAAGTTAGAACGTAGAATATTTGAAAGCAACATAAGAGATTGTAGAAACAATAACTCGACTTTGTCTTGCGTATCGTTTCGAATATTCTACCCGACTACTGGAAAAGGAAAAAAAATACGGGTTAGACGCGTCAATAAAAACGAAAATTCAGACTTATGTCAGCATAAGAGACTGTACGCTACGCACCAACTTCCGAAACGTAAACTTCGAACTCTTTGTGTGCTTTACATCTCTTATATAAATTTAATACGTGGAGTCTGCATGTTGTCGACGCATCATCTTCTCGTTTGTAATAATTTTGAATCGAGAAAAATGATTTGAAAAACATTTGCGCACTGAATCGCGATGAATTCTTTTCAGGTAGGTACCCTTTTTAGGATTTTATAATGATATATAGGTACATATAGGTAGAGAGTTGAAATGAAATATTTTATACACTTTTTTTTTTCCACTAATATGCCACCTGGTTGTATCGTGAGTATTCGTTCGTTTATTTACGCATAAATTAATCGAGTACGTGTCAGGTTTTATACCAATTATGATTAAGTCAACGCCTCTTCTACATAATGTCTGCGCGTATTTTTCTGAACCCTTACTCTCGAAATACTTTTTTCGTATTTCGAGTGGTAGGTCATAGCAAAAATTCCAAAACAGGCTGTTTAAAAATTTTTCCGTTTGTCAAAATATGAAGAAAACAAAGGTAGATGGAAAGAGCGTATCAAAAAACCCTCGGAACTGAATTTTCATCTGCAGAAGTTCGTTTTTAGATTTTTGAGAAATTTTTGAAAATGTTTCTTACTATATGTAGCTTATAAATAAATAAGTAGATATAGTAAAAATAAAGTACATTACGACATTAGTTACTACCTAATACTGACTACGCGGATCGATCCATCCCATTCAATATACTTTTTGCAGGCTCTAAGAGAATTAATTTTCTCCACGATTTTAAAAAATTGAAAAATTGCTCAGGTTGGGATATATTTTTAACAAACACATGGCTACTGCCTAATCTGGACCTTGTAAATCGATCTATCTCATTTTCCTGGTGTTCTGAAGCCTTCAGGAAAAAAAATCATTTTTACCTACAGTATTTTCAAAATACCTTAGAACAGCCGGATAAGAGCTTCGGAAGCAGAAAATTTTAGCCTCAGATCTCAGTTGCCTACGACTATATTGATCCTGAAGAGAGCGTCACCTATCACAATTCTGTGCCTTTGAAGTAGCTCTCACCGTAGGGCCCATTTGCCTCTTGATAACGTCAGACCACCTGATCGGAGATTTTCCTCTCCCTCTTTTAGGAGCGGCTTTCTCAAAAAGTATGTCTTTTTCGAGATTTTTGACTTCCCTCCTGGTCACATGTCCAAAATACTCTAGAAAATAGAACGCGTCTTTCACATAAAACACTTGGCCTGACTGGCACCTGTATATCACTGATGATTGATATGATGGTTTTTCATGCAGTACAGAGTGTCCTCAGCATCCTTCGCTAGACCCGCGTTTCAAAGGCATCAATCTTTCTTTTATCATCTGCCTTCAGCATTCGTGTTTCTGCGACATGTAGGAAAACAGAGAAAAGAAGTGATCGTATGAGTATCTTTTTTGTCTTTTTGGAGATCTCGTTATTATATATGAAGTTACACAGTCTGGTCATAGCTGATTTGTTCTGAGCGATTCGGTGCCATATTTCTACCAATGAGCGTCTATCTGCTTCGATAATGAAGCTTACGAAAGTGTTTGGAGTTTCATTTCGAACAGATTGAATTATTCATGTGTCTCGAGTTTGTGAATTTTTCGATTCATTCTTTTTTAATCTTTTGAATAAAAAACCACTACAAAATGAAAGCATTTGCGATACAGATTGACCACAAACAATACTCCAAGTTTCAGGTCCGAAATCGAATTGGGGGGGGGGGGGGGGGAAAAAAGGGAGGGGGGGGGGGGGGGGTGATAAAAGGGTACATATGAAAACTACCACTTGAACAACACCTGTTTAAACACTAAAAATGTGTGCGTGTTGCTGAAGGTGTTTTTGAAAATTTGTTTTTACACTACTGCCATTCCATACGATTGTCAGACTTTTTTTAAATAGGGAGAGGGAGGTATCACCGTGTATGATTTTTACTCTCCTACTTGTATGGGGACTGTTGTTTCTACAGCCTTCCAAGGTTTTTTAAAAAAAGGGTGGAACGGAGCTCCTTTTAGACAGAACGCCATCTGGTATCAGAATCGAAAACCTTGTAACTGGTTTGAGCGCCTATTCGTGGGCTACTGCTGAACTCAGGGTTGTAAACGCAGTTAGCAAAGCAGTGAGTTACATGTAGATAGCGTAGAAAGCAACGGGAAACTGCTACGCGAAAGCTCAATAAGAAAAAAAAAACTCCCTAGAAACCATCCTGATGCTGTAGGCATAGAGAACACGTTCTTGTTGGCCTTACCCACTTGGGTGTTTCAAAGGATGACAGACGGTTAATTTTAGGCAACTTGACACCTATTTGATTGATTCCAGTTTTGGTTAGTAATCGAGTGCGTATATTGTTTTATTCCTCGGTTCTGAGGCTTACTGTGGGTGTAGTACAAAAGGCTCCAAGAGCGATTCTGATACTAGTGTTGCCAATTGTGTTTAGCCTGTTGAGATCAGAAGAATTTGCAGTGGTGTAGATACAAGAGCCATAGTCAAGTGTAGAGTAGATTAGAGTCCTATATAATTTGAGTAAGATTGATCTATCAGATTCGTAACTAGTGTGGGCTAATTTCTTTAGGAGATTTATTTTGGAAAAGCAGTTTTGTCTCACTTGAGTTAGGTGTTGATTCCAGGATAGTTTGTTGTTGAAGGTTAAGCCGAGATATTTAACTGATTTGGGAAGTGGCATTTGATTTTGGCCTATGGAGATATCAAGCATTATGAATTGCTGCAGATTTGGTGGACGACATTTTTAAACCATTCTGTAAAGACCGTGTTTGAATGTTGTTGGCTGATTCTTGAAGGAGATGTTTCCCTATTACAACGTCAATATAATATATTTTATGAAATATTTTGTTTTTGTTGCATCTATCAGCTATAGATATGTTTATAGTCAGCTCTTTAAAATTTTCAATAATTTGCCAAAAAAATCCAAACGTCGACTTCAATAGCTGAAAATCTGGATCCAGAAGTTTTTTGACATGCTCTTTCCATATTATTTAGTTTCGTTAACGGAGGCAAACGGATGAGGAGATTCCCTTGTAAGGTGTTTGGTGAATTTTTTAAAACATGAAAAACTGAAATAACAAATATGAAAAAGGTGCTACGTAAGTAGTTACCCAACAAACCACTTAAACAAAAAAAATAACCTTAAATTCGTGTTTAAAGGATGAAATTACTTTAACCCAGGCACGTTTCGCATTCATTTCATTCAACATTTCGAAATGTAATTTTTTTAGCTCAATTTTCAAGTGCCTACAGGGTAATATGACTTGAAAAAAAAAATCCAACACAAAATAAGTTCAAAAATCCCAGTTAAAGGGTTCAGATAGCGGTCATTTGACATTATGCTTTTTTCTAGGAACCTCCAACAATGTTCTATTATAATTTTTAAAGTAAAAAAAGGATAGGACCCATACTTTTATCTTACCGTATATATGTATCTACCATTTGTATTTATGCCATGTCGTTTAAATTTTTCATCCACGAAAACTTGATTGAAATATCGGTTACAAATTTTCAAAAAATTTGTGTTTGAAGAATGCCAACAAATTACATTGAAAGCTTTGAAATTTTCCAAACATAAGCAGGTACCTCTACCTTTTAAGTACATATAGTAATCAAGTAAAGCCAATGTTCTACGTTTGATATCAGTTGCAAATACAACACACTCGTACATAGATTTAGGAATATCGCATACCTTGAAATTTTTATTCATGCCATGCCGTTTAAATTTTTCACTCACGAAAACTTGATTGAAATATCGGTTGATTAGGTTTAACAAAATGGAAGATATTTAATGAAAGCCATACTTTACGACGGAGGTGTGGTGTCAGTAAACTGAATTAAACATACTTACGCAAAACGTACGAGACAAAACGAAACGAAGAGGCGAGGAAAGCTGTTTTAATTCAACGACATCTATCATGCTTAGCTTTTTCCGTATTTGTCTAATCAACGAAAATTCCAGCTTTTCTCGCGGGACCAAACGAAAATACGAGAACAATATATAGTTATACACCCACCATGTACCTCTACCTGGTTCGTACATTGGGATGTATTTTCAACATACTGTGAAGGTAGGTGTACGGCAAATATAGTGAATTTGATGCAGGATTTACTTATGCCATCATTCTAGTCAACTTTTATCATACTTCACCATTTTTTGCCTCGTTGCTTCTTTTCCTTTTTTTCCTACTTCAACATTCACTTACCAATCTAGCGACTATAAAAGTGAAAAGTGATAATGAAAGCTCAATTCTACATTTGAAATGTAGTATGGTATTTAAACATTTAGCTCGGTAGCGAGATTTGAAAAAGCTTAATTGATGAATTTTTTCGATTGATATAGGTCGTGCGTGTATGTTTGCATAATGGTACATAGTACACAGATAGATAGGTACTTTTTATTATGGGTACCTACCTATTATTTTTACGAGCTCCTATTTTGGAAATACATTGACTAACAAAACAACTAAAATTCGTTAACTGATTATTGCGCAAAACAAATTAATAGGATGTCAATAGTAGGTAATTGAATAAAGTTTTTATTGCGGTTGAAGGCGAAGCGGTAAAAAAGAGAATTGTGTATGGTAATTTATGCGTATCGAGGTTGTGAGAAGGGAAGAAAGCGAAAAGAAGGAAAGAATAGAAGATGAAAGAAAAAATTAAGAAGGATGGTGCTGAAAAAATTTAGCGCGATAAATCGACGTTGACAAGAACGGTCGAAGGAACGATTTTCATTTAATCCGTTGGCGGTTCGGCGTTCGTGTTTATTTTCTAAAACTTTTTTAAGAGGTCTTTCAGTTGTTAACGGTTATATTTCATTTAGAACTAAATAGGGGGCGCACTGATCACAAAGCTTCACATCACTTTCAATGTTGTGTAGAAGAAAAGAAGAAAAGAAAGAAAAAAAGAGCATATGGCATTGACGTTGATAAGCTCTTCGAAATTCTTGTCGCGTTGAGGTGCCTTTCCAAATCTATCCTGTGTACTTTCGTGATGTTTCGCTCGCTAAAAAATTTATTAACTGATTTTACAAATTGTCACCGCAACGATGATGTTTACACTTTAAACTGGGGTCGAATTTTCAAATATCCCTCGTAAAATATTAATTATAAAATAATCAGTTCAAAGAGCTGTTATCATTCTTCAAACGAAATTTACCTGAATAGAAGCTGAATAATATAGTTATCTGCTATAGATTTTTAAGTAATTAGTTTTATATTTTTTTTGCTTTATTTTTTTCGTAATTGGATACATTATATTTTTCAAAATTATATTACCTTCTTCTACTTGTGAAAAATTTTTAATTTTCAAACTCAAATTACACACTTTAAGCTTAAAATAAATTCTTTCAAACATGAGCGAAATTATCATGTTAAAAAATCGTACATTCACTTTTTCCATTTCCTAACTATTTTTATTCAATTTCTTACAGTAAAATAACAAAAATTCTTGCCGAATGCAGCGAAACTTGAAAAAAAAATCACGAGAACGTAGCTTTAAAAAGTTAAACAGAAGGGAAACGAACGTACCTATTTGAAAATTTCAAGAGTAAAAAGATGAAGACTTTTTGATAGATAAAAAAAAGTTATTTGTAGTCACGTTCTAAGAAATTACGAATGATTAAACATTTTGTAGATGGCTTTAAACGCTGTTAATCAACTAGGTAAGGTACCAAAGTAAATAATGAAATTCTTTGATGAAATCGTATTCTTTTAATGCTGATTTCCTGGTTTATTTAAATAAGTTGTGTACTTATTTTTATTGAAACACATTTCTAGCGTATAATCAGTATTACGAAAGCATTTCTGTTTTTTTAAAAATAACTTTTACAACTTTCATGTTTGCATATTACGTACTGAATGAATTGCAAAGGGCAAATATCAAGTAGGTACTGTATCAATTTGCTTTTTCATCGTTTTTCTTCAGTTTTCTTTTATCTTTTAACACCTGCATTCAGTACCTACTAATTCTGTATTGACAAATGATTTCATAAGATTTTTTTTTTTTGTTGAGAAGGCAAAATGTCTTATATGATCGAATAGTTGATAAACTATCGATGATACGATGACGATTGCTTATTAAGCACTCTTCCCCTTCTATATATAATAATCTAACATATGTACGTACGATTAAGAAATAAAAATCGTTTTTAGTCATCGTCAATCGTCTTTTTTAACATTTTTCAAAGCGTACAATGTAGTATTTTATTCAAATTATGAAAAAAGAATGAAAATGATGGATCAATACTCGAATATCAATATTTTTTCATTTGATATTTTAATGGATTGATTTTGAATAATAACAGCACTTTCGATCCACAGGATTATTATTATTTAGCTGTTTGTCGTTAGAGGTGGTTTTCAAGGTAGTAGCCCAGACCATCAAGATGTGCCAGATCTACGAAGGTGAATGGTAAGGGTGAAGACAACAACCAGGGAGATTCTGCGCGTCCACGTCATGCAGGGTGGTAATATGTTGGTGTTCGATGGACTAGGAATCCATAAGCATGCCTAAATCAGGATTCTTCAGTTGGTGAAGAAGCAAAGAGGGGGGCATGCTGAGGGCCAAACCTGAACAAATACTGCACGGTTTCGAGGTTTAAAGCAAGTGTTTAAAACTTGTTTAAAACAACGAGAAAAAAACTGAAATGTTTTAAACGTTTTTATTGTTTAAACACTGGGTTTTTCAGAGAATTTAAAAAAATATATTTTTTTCTTTTCAATTTAAAAAATTTTATAGTGGTAATTTTTTATAAAACCAATAATATGTAAATTTCAAACATTCAAGAAAAAAAAAACAAAAAAACATTCAACTTTGACTTTCATTCTTGGTAAAAACAAAAAAAAACTATTAAATTAAAACTAAAATAGAAACTGAAGAGAAAAAACACTTTGAAACTAGACTAGACAACTAGTCAACTAATGCTAAAATCAACGAGATTATTAAAATTTAATAGCCTCTTAATTTGGTTCGAATTCTAAATCATCTAATTATTGGTTTTACATGTTCAAATCCCTATTACTTCTATTGGGATTGGAAAAGTTGAAAATTGTTTATGCTTATCTATCAAATATTCACCCAAAACCTAAAACTGAACTGCCAGAACTCTATTTTTTCTCATAAAACTTTATGGGGAATAAAATTGAAATTTTGCGCTTAATCATCTAAAATGGATGTCCTAAATCCATGATTTTTCAGAAAATCATGAAAAAATGAAAAAAGTGATATTTTTTAACAACGCCTGAGAAAAAGGGAGATGGCAAAATTTTCCCATGATCATTTTGGGTTCAAATATATATAATAATTCTGTTTTCAGAAAAAATTTCCAAAAAAATGTGTTATTAGATTTTTTGAAAATTTTTGAACTTCAAGTTGGTTTTGCAAGTTTAAAAAATTGAGTTGTACAGCTGAAATTGTTACCACAACCTTTTAGCGTCATTTCGTAACTATTGTGACCCCGCAGTTTGCAGATTTCCAAAAAAAAAAAAAAAAACAAAAAAGGCAAAACTGGGTCTACCCTATGTACCTATATAAAATGAAGCAAATCAAAAATGATTTTGTGAATCAAATTAAATAGAGGAAATTATCATCTGAGATGAGAAAAAAATGTTCATTTATAAGATTTTCCAATTACTTATTCATTGGCTTTAATGCTTAAGTTCTTACCATTCAGTGCTCATTAAGTATCTGATCTCAAGTAAAAATTTTTAGATTAAAGCAGTAGCGTACGTTTGTCTGTGTAGGTAATGTTTGATACACTTAGAATTTTTGAGATAGCCGCTTCTAGCGTATACGAGTATGTACATATAACCTTTTATTATATTTATAATGGCGATTTTTTTTTTTCAAATATGGACTCATCAATAAAAGTGTCCACGTGTGTATAAGTTTACGTACTGGATACACAATTAATGTACGTATATTTAGGTACAATATGTTGGACGTATTACCTTATCACTATAAAGGTCCCGCATTATTTTTATTGCGATAAAATAAGTATTTCACACACAAGCTAAATAATAGACTAAAGTAAGACATGACATGGCATTTATAAGAAATGTCTTCCAACGAATTAATAGTGCCAGCCAACTTATACTTACGTATTTTGGCGAGTTAATATGTTGAAAGAAAAGAATAGTTGGGTATTGTTGAAATGTTACGTTCAGGCAATAAATGAGCACGTATCAAAAGTTATAAAAATTTGTTCATCATTTCATCGTATAACTCAGCACTTGAGAATCGATAAGGAAATAAATAGAGAAAAGATGTACATCAGAACTTGAAAAGTAATGCGTGAATATGGTAGGCATGAATTTTAACTAAAAATAGACAATCTGGTTGAATCGAAATATTTTGATGTAAAATCATCGGTACCTTATGGTCGAACATAACGAAGACCTGCCGAACCAAATGCAACGAAAAGTATAGGCTACGCTATTTTAATTTTCTCGTCAAACGGTAAAAATACGTACCTAACGAATTCAAACCTTTATCAAAAATTTTCAATTACAAGGTAGTGTAAAATGTGCTTCAATAGCAATAAATTCAATTTCGAGTATCCAAATAATTTTCAAAATGAAAAATAAAAGTGTTATTTGTGAGAGGAATTTTAAATTTAAAAACGGAAAAAAATTACGGCATTCAAACCACTCTGAATTTGAATTGTCACGTATAAAATCAATTACCTGCCATTGGTTTCGATTTGAAAGACATTTTTGTGCTTTTCCATATTAAAAGCGTTTCCTCGTTATTTTTACGTCGTCTTATATTATTGCGAAAATTGATTTAAAATAAAGAAAAAAAAAAGAAGAAGAAAAAAAACGCAACCGAATAAAAGAAATAACAAGTGAATAAACCAACTTGCAATTCTACTTAAATTTGCTTGATATGAATTAGTGTGTAGGTAAAGGTATATGCAGATACGAGTACAGTTTGGTAGGTACCTAATATTATTCCAACAATAAGTACGTACTTAGCTAGGTACTAAATTATAAATGGTATAATGACCTGATTAAGTATTGAGTAAGAATAATTATCTTGAAGATAATTATTGTTCTCGTAGAACTAAACTCATTCATAAAATTTATAATTAGATGAGAATTATATGTACCTGTTATTCTAAAAAAAAAGTATCGCTAATGTGAAGAATTAATATGATCACTACCGCAATTCAAAAGGAACGAATCAAAGTCACATTTTTCAATTGTCTGAACCGAGCTGTACTCATGAAAAAAATTCATATGTTTTAAGATTTGAATAAAAAAGCTAATAAATGTGTTCCTTATCGATGAAACTTTTTCAAAGAATTCAAGTAAGTAGGTACATTCAGTTTTTTTTTCAAAAATCAAAATGGCAAAGTACCTAAGTATTAGGTAAAGTCTTATCTTTGTAAGGAAAAAATAAATTTAAGAACAGCGAAAAGATAATTTTTGTTCATTTCAAATAACCAATTTTTTCAACTGAAAGTAAAGTATTTGCAATTATGCATAGCTTTCGAAGAATTTTCTGAATTTATGGCTGAAATAACGTATGGAGCCATCTATAGGTACTCGAACTTGAACACATCAATCTACATACTTCCTTCCGATTACAGGAAACCTATAGCATTAGTAGAGTGCTAGAGTGCTCCTAATTGCTCTCAATGAAAAAAGAGGCATATTGTAGACCGCCATCTTGCCTTTAATCTAAAAATGTGATTTTTTTTTACGAAGTTGGCAATTTTTTTGGTAATTTTTTAGAATTTTATACCCGTTTCTCACAAAAGTACACACATTCGGGTAATAAATTTTAGTGAAATGTGGATTTTCGTCTCGATTTTTCTCGGTATCTACAGTAAAGACATTACGTAAATTCAAAAATCCGAAATACTAAAAATGACATATTTGAAATATGCGTCTTATAACTTGCTACAAATTGTTTGAAAATATCTTGGTCTCGGAAATTTTCTAAAAATACTTATTGAAATTTATAGAAAAATGCTTACGTTGCGTTGGTATATTTTTACTCGGGAATAAAGCTAGAATTTTAAATGTCGCAGTGTATTTTCGGAAAGCCAATTTGTTTAGCATATCGCCATCTATGAGGAATATGTTCAACCATGGTATTCATCTTTTGCAGGATTACGAAGTCTTTCTGAATGTCAACGAATTAAAAGAAAACTTGAAGGATGGTAGTAAAACTTTTCATCGATAGATTTCGTGGTCTTCGTGAAAATCAAATGAAAATTAGTGCAGTTGCTGAAATCATGTCTAGCAGATCAAATTAACCTCATGTCGACCACACGTACGACAATTTTACGCGAATTTTAAATTTTCGGTATTTCGTTTTGATTTTGTAAGAGTGGTCTTGTTTCATTGGTGTATTAATATCCATACTCACAATGGGGATAAGATTATGAATGCGAAAAGTATCTAAATCAAGATGCTGTTTTAAGTTTAGGTTAGTTATCTTATTCGCAAATACTTTGAAGTTTGTAGCCATGCAACAGCGTTTCTGAAGAAAAATTTAATTCAAAACTGATGCAAATGAAGAAATTCGAGTAAAGAGAGAAGCAGCCGAGCATAATAAATTAAATGAAAAAAAAATCGTGGTCCTTTTTCAATCTGATTTTCGTAAAATATTACAATGGTGTGAATTGAAAAAAACATTGCAAAGCTATGCATTTTCACCAATCAGTGGTAGTAAGTGTTGCACGGAGGGGGGTTCAATAAGGCTAAAGAGTCGACACCACCAAAAGGCCTATTTAGAACTTAGGTATAATAAATCTACATACTAAATTTTAACCTCCTAGACCAATGGGGGAGGGGGGGGGGAGATGCGAGAAACCAACAGAAAAAGTGAAGAAAACCAACGAAAATATGACTGAAAAGTGGAGAATTCCAAAAGGCACATCTACGGCTTCTACTACATGTACATATCGAATTTCAACTTCCTCGCTCAATTTTGAGGAAAGATAGCGGAGGATCAGCTCCTTTTCAAGGTCAAAAAGAGGAAACACCTTCATATCTCCCCTCCTAACTGACCTAGAGAGCTAATTTTTGCATATGTTATACAACTTTAGATTGTCTGCCGACTGGTTTCAAAAAATAATTTTTGCAATTTTAGCTCTCAGTAACCCCTCATACCAATTTTGTCCACAACTGAATTTTGACCAGAGGCTACCCCCACTCCAAAATATCAAATGGTTCGCTAATCAAATCCTATTTTCTAAATTCGATTGATTTTTGTCAGTATTGAGCTGAGTAAATAATTTTTTAGTTTTTTGGGGAAAAAAATAAAATAAAGTAAAATAAAAATAAATATCTGATATGGCCAAATGAATTTTGTTGATACTACTCCCTCACACATCATAAGTCGATAGACTGCAATTGCCTGGTTTTCATTGACAAATATGACACAGAAAATCAAGCTAAAAAATTTTAAGACAGAAAATATACTTCATAAAAATGAATAACTAAGCATTTTTAAGAGCAAAAATGAAAAGAATAGTTGGTCTTTTCAATTTTTGAAAGTAAAGTTTCATAAAACATATTATTTCGGTATATGAATATGAGTAGTATAAGAGCAGGTCCGGGACACCAGGACAATTCATTGAAATATAGCCTAAATTATTACTAAAATCACAACTCTAAAATTTTTATAAATTTCTGAGCCGAAATATCCTTCATTTATCCACCAAAAAGCACTAACTTTCATAGTTTTTACCACCAATTTTATATGCTGCAACCACTCACAGTTTTTCTCATCCCTTGGCTATGTAATGCTTTTTCTAAACAGATCGATCCGGCATATTTACTATCCAATAAAAGGTCTAATTGATCTGAATTACCAAGATTTTCAGCAATAGATTTTAAAATTTCGTTAAGTTTTTTACAAATTCCACGGGCTGTATGAATCGATGCAATTTGCAAAAGGTCCCCTTTCTTCAGCCAATATATGAAAAACGACCTACGAAACACTACAACGAAATCATGATTGGAATTTTTCAATAAGTACTCCCATCGTTGGCGACACTCCTCTTTGGACTTAGCATATTGTCCTTTTTTGGTTTCTATGGATTTTTGATCATATTGGAAAGACGTTGGAACCAAGAATTTGTAGCTTTCTATTTCACATCGCACCATTTCTGGATTTTTGACTGTATAGTGTAGCGTTCGATAATGACTAGATAGGTACCTACCTATTCATGCCATTGCGGGCCGGTCAAATCGGTGCGAAACCGGTTTGGTCGGACCGTGGTAGAATAGGTAGGTGGTGCGGTGGTGCCGGTGGAGGGATGTGGCATGCGGCCGTTGCATAAAGGTGCTTTTCCTCACTCCAAGTTCTAAGCTCAGATGAGCTTGTTTTTATGTAATACAAGTGTAAAGCCGATTATGGTTGCCTAAAGTTTTCTCGCGATGTGGCGGGCTGTTTTCGGCGGTGGTGGATGCGGCGACGGTGAATAACATAACGCGTTTGTTTCGTTTTTTATTAATTAATAAAAAGCCTATGTGAGTCGTTTTTTAATAATGGTGTATATCGCTGCAATAGAATTTCTTTCTCCATCCTTCCTGAAACATTCGACAAATAAAAAAATTACGAAGAACTGAATTAGTCTACGAATCTGAGACTTAAAAATTAGAACAAGAACACGTAAAACAAGTCTCATTTTCAGCTATAAATTTTCAAAAATATTAAAACATAAGTCAACGTGAATCTCAAAATAATCAACGAAAACATCGAAATTTGTTCATATTTCCTCGAGAAAGGTGTTCTGTTTTACGAAACTAAGCTTCAGGGAAGCTCAGATTTTGAAAAAATATTCATTTCACGGAACGAGTAATTCAAATTACATCCACATCTTGAATTATCAATTCACAAACTCAAAAAATTAGAAGAATTTCAGACTAAAACGAATCATTTGTTAGAATGAGTTCATAATACTTCGATTTAGTATTCACGATAAAGATTTCCTTTAGGTACAACTCTTCGTGAAGAAAAAGGAAATTTGAGCAAATTTCGTTATCTCACGTCACGACGAATGATTATTCATATTGATTTCGGAGAAATTCGAGTAATTCGTATGCTTCAAACACGAATTTTCAGATGAAAAATGGGTACAAAACTTCGAACTGATTGTAAACAAGAAATTCGGAGAAACCTGAACGAATTTGGTACATCAGAGAACAGTATCAATGTTTGAAAACATTAAAAATAGAAGAATAATACCAACAGAAGTATTCGGCATTTATGACTCAGAAACAAAAATTCAACATGAATCTCGATCCTAACACAATATTTTCTAGAGAAAGAAGATGCAGTGAAGCTCAATTTTGAAATCTCAACACGATAGATGGAAAACGATGACGATTTCGAAAAAAATAGTTCATTCTAAGGAACATATATCTCGATTGAAGATGATAAGCCAATATGTATCTCGATCAACTATGAAAGTTAGTGCTTTTTGGTGGATAAATGAAGGATATTTCTGCTCAGAAATTTATAAAAATTTTAGAGTTGTGATTTTAGTAACAATTTAGGCTATATTTCAATGAATTGTCCTGGTGTCCCGGACCTGCCCTTACATTACTAATATGAGTAATGAGCAAACACAGCATATTTTGTTTAATTTCTTCTCTATGGGAAAAATATCTACTTTGAAATCTTGATATTTATCTTGCTAAAAGTGAACTGCAATTCCCGACAAAGCGATATTTCGAATAAATTAATTTCCTCACCCGCCATTGAAAAATACTAAAGGAAATATATAGGAGACGTATTTACAATTGCAGATAAAAAAAATTTTAAATACCTATACTAGAAAAATTTGGAGTTGTTTTGATCATAATTCATCATTTTAGATGACCTAAGTGATCAAAACAGTTTAGCTTCAATCTGATACTCTCCTTTACAATAATTGAGACTGGCAATGGTTTTTCCACCTTCTTGTAAGTACTTAGTCATACTGTACATCCAATTAAAAAATACGCGCGACAAAAACGCGGGAAAATAAGGTAGAGTTGATAACGAACAAATCAAGTTGCTCAAATTGAGGGGGGCACCATGCGAAATGCTTTGTTTGCTGTCGACTGCGTTGTTTTCCCGCGTTGTCACCACGAGTATTCTTTCATTGGGATGCACACTATCGATAGATTGAAACCTATAAACTTTCAAAATTCAATCTGAATGCCTATAATGTATTCTAAAAAAGAATTCTACTTGTTAGATGTATAGTACGTTGCAATCGAGAAGGGACTAAATATGCTCATTTCTGTAGCTAAAATCTCCCATTTTTTATGAGTAATTTTGTTCTTTGTTTGGCCAAAACATCCCTGAAACAATGCGCATTCCTGTTGTCATTCAGTGATAAGTGGTTTTTATTATTACCTCATTTTGACTGCAGGATTCCAATAGAAGTAAGCGAAAAAATGCATTTTGAAAATGGGGAATTTGAATTGCAAAATTGAGCATAATTAGTCCCTTCTCGATTGGAACGCAGTACAGAGCCCTATCCTAATATCAATTTTAAACATTCATATCTTGAAAAATCAGTGCATCTTTTGAGCGTTATTTTTCTTTTACTTAATTCTACTTTTTATACGACCTCTACTTGTCTTTAATTCCAACTGAATGCATATTATTGTTGAAACTAAGACTGGTAGATAGCGACTCGTGGCTATGATTATGAAAAACTTATCCATCGTTTGCGAAACTGAAACAGAGTAGATATCCTACTACTTAGGTAAAAGTGGCTTTAGCCAGGGTTTTTACTCGTGTTATTACTTTTTAATTTTTGAAATTCAGAATTCATAACCATATGCGAATGCGGTAAGGCGAATGTGTAACCCACTAAAAAAGGTTTGTAATTTGAATTAAGAATTTCGTTTAAGAACAAATTTGATATTTTTTTGGGGTTTTTAATTTTCAAGCCAAAGAAAGAAGTTTTGCAGCTAGGAATACAAATTGCGTAAGAAACAATAAAAGTGAAAATACTCGACTACTTCGCTATTCAACAGTCTTACTGATTGGAGGTACCCAAATTAACAATATTGGTAAGTAATTAGAAATACGAAAATCGAACCCACCTTCTCTCCATTGCGATAATTTACTCGAGACCAAGAGAACGATAAGCGATAAGCAGGATATTCTTTCAACACCTATTAAACTTTCGGGTTTACCTCAAAATTTAGACAAGAGCTGAAAATGAAAAATAATTACCTGCTCTGCAATATTTGTGACATCAAATAAGCAATTAATTTCATTTATAAATGGATAGTCTGTAAATTTTTTTTAAATTAAAATAAAAAGCACACACCTATCTACCCATTGTAAAGAACTGATTGCAGTGAAAGGTAGTGTAAAATAAATGATATGTTCACCTTCATCTAGGAATTTCGGAAGATATCTTACATACACATATCTACTTATCTGCAGGCAAAACATTGTACCTACAATATAAATATGAAACTTGAATGAATATGAAACATTAATTTTTACACCCGCCGATGTGGCGAAGAACCTTCTTTACATCTCTAGAGATTACACATGGTCAAAAAGCAATGAAAACAGCCAGTGAGGTTATGAATAACCTACATCCTTAAAATCACGTATATAGGTTACAGTCTACCCTGCGTACGTTTTTGTTGTGCCCTAACACCAACATTTGGATACTTTATTTGTATTGTATGGAACACTGTATGAGAATTTTAATTTATACTTCTTTTAAAATTTGTACCAACTTATGCGCTTTTTAAAAATATAAATTTACTGTAATAAAATTACCAAAAGATCGTTCTTGAGATTGGAATAATTTATAGCAATTTTTTCAACAACTAGTAACAATCTAGAAAAATTTATCTGTCAGAAACCAGGTCAAATTAATTAATAATTATCAGATAAAAACAACGCAGCTGCATATTTTTTATTTTCATTTTCAATGACGAAAAAATTTCGAAAAGTTGACATAATTTTTTATCACAGTTAAAAAAAAAAAACAAATAAAAACATGTAGAACGGAGGACAAACGTTGTTGTTTTGTCCATTACGACGTCATCTGCCACGTTGTGCGGCATTGAATCCGTTTATTTCTGCGTTTATCGCCACGGTTATAATTGTAGAATTTGAGTCGGTTTTTCAAAAACCACAACTCGGAATGCAGACGATTTTTATGCACTCTTAATTTTTCGAAATTATTTTTCAAACGATACCAGTTGTCCCGATAATATTTCATTTTCTGATACAAATGACCATTGCGGTTTTTGTAGTAAGATAACATTTTCGAACGTTGATTGCATTTTTCCAAGTATTCTTTTTGATACCATCTGAGAGCTCTCAAGTTATTCTCGAATTGTTCTTTGGTAGAACGCAGTACTTCGCGTAGGTGTTGATTCTCCGTTTCGAGGTTGCGTCTATCGCTGACTAATCGAATATTGCCGATATATATGATACGGATATCGTTGAATGTATTCGGACTTCGGCATATCGGGCAAATTCTAAGAGAGACATCAGAGTTACTTATGATGATAAAAGCACACTGTCGGCATAGCACGTGACCGCATTTTAGACAAGCCGGAGCTTTTGTACCGTCCGTGAAATGTTCCTTACACACAGGACATAAGGACGAATCGTCTTCGGTATTATTCATTTTACATAGTACAATTCGCCTCGTTCTTTCCTTCGCAGTGTCGTCTCGGCTGTTGGATAGAAAATTTTTTAACTCGGATAAAAACTTTTCCCGACAGATGAATTAATTAAAAATACGATATTTTTCCAATTTCTTTCCATTCTGATACGCGCAACACTCGCCCTTTATTTTCCCTAGCAATTATTTTTCATAGTCTCTTGCGAATTTGTCAAGTGAAAATTTTTTCTTCGCCAGTTCATCGGCATATTCCCATCGCGAATATTGATTACAGATTTGTCAAAATTTCCATATGAAGTGTATAGTATCTATAAGATTTTACTATAAATTCACTATTGTGAATGCGTCCAAGTATATTATACTTACTCTTGTCGCCGAAGCTATAGTCTAAGCCTAAAACGTTTTTCGCTTTGTCTAAATGTTATAAACTTTTTCATTAATCAATTTTAATGGTGTTTTTTGCGCTTTAATCATACAAACGATGGCTTTTGGACAGCCTTGTGAAGTACCTAATTTTGCAAGAGGAGCTGTAGCCATGTTCGATGGATGAGAATTTCTAAGCGTACACCTTTTTGGAATACCGTAAGATGGTATACACCGAAATGTAGGTACACATTTGCCATCTTCTTCACGTGCTTAACAAATTTTCAATTTTCTAGATCAGTAAAAGTAGGTAAGATAACGAAGACAGTGATTTTCACATCTCAAGTCAAAAAGACCAATCATTATTTTTCTTTTTTCACTCCATCGCCAAATTTATGGGTCACTTTCAGTCTGATTTAAGTAAGTTGAAACTCTTAAAAAAGTACATTTAAAACCTGTATTGAATCTGCATTCCAAACTTTAGTCATTAACTTAATTTGAACAGAAACCAAATCGAAAAATTATTTGAAAAATAGCAAAAGAGTCCAAAAATTCATGTTTCGGGATTGTTTGGAGTGGAAAAGCCGAATATCTCTCCTCCTGCTAACTGCTGTAGGAAATTACTTTTGGATATTACACACAATATTTGATTTTATAAACAATATTTACAATGTTCGATTCTCTTTGCTACCTTCCCTAATTTTGGGCATCGCTGAATTTTAATTTAAGATCTCCATTTGCACAATATACTTCATTTTCCATTAGTGGCCTTCCGAAGCAATTTGCACTTAGTTGGAGGAAAGGATTTCAAAAATTACTAACCAATTTTTTCAAAATTTTTGACTGATTTTTCAAAATTTTATAATTAGCTCAATGGCAAATTTTTCCAGAACTTCGCATGAAATCAAATTTTATAACAGAAAAAATTTATCAACAGGTACATTTTTGGTAAGAAAACAATTTAAAAATATGTAATTTTTAACCTGATTTTTTATGTTATATTATCAATGAAAACGAGGCTATTACAGTCTATCGACCTACGGTGGAAGAGGGGGGAGGGGTGGAGATAATCAAAGAAATCCGTTTTTGGGAGTCCTGGAGTACAATTACAACCACTTTTAACCATGTCAGATATTTTTTTTAATTTTTTAATTTTTTCCCCCGAAGACTAAAATTATTTACTCTGTTTGATTTCAGTTTGGCGGCCAATTTGATATTCTGGAGTAGGGATGACCTAGAGTCAAAGTTCATTTATGCCAAAATTTGGAGGAGGGGGTGCAGAGTGTTGAAAAACGCAAAAATTTCCCCTTTCCAACTGATAGAGAATCAAAAGTTATCGAACATATTCAAAAATTAACCTCCCAAGTTAATTAGGAGGAGAGATATGCGGATTTTTCTCCTTTTTGATCTTAAAAAAGGACAGTACCTCTCCTACCCCCCCCCCCCCCCCATTAAGCTAGGAAGTTAGAATCAATTTTTCTAACCCCTCGAAAATAAGGTTTTTTGGTTGGGTTTTTTCATTTTCTGAGTTTTTGAGTTTGTTCCTCGTATAACTCCACTCTGTATTGAGTTAGGAACTAGAAAATTAGGTATGTACATTCAGTAGGCACCCTAGATGTGTTTTTTAGGGATCTTGACTTTCCAGTCCCCTTGCACCTCCACACAGCACTGAAAATGTATTTTTTTGGTGGTTTTTCCTTTTTTTGTTTGTTACCCACATTACTCCCCTCAAAACTGGACTAGGAAGTTGAAATTTGGTACGTACATTTAGTAAGGTTCTTAGGTGTGCTTTTAAGGGGTTTCGACATTTTAGCTCCATTGAATTCTTCCTATCCTCAATACTGATTGAGAAATGCTTTTTTTCAATTCTCGCGATGATAATAACTCTCGGAAATTAGGCTGAAAAAGCGATGTTTTTTTTTTTTTAAATAAAATTTTCTCATACTTATTTATTCAAATTTTAATACGTCGATATTGCATTTGCAACAAAGACTGGTCAATTTTTGGCAAATCTAGGACTACAGTAAAAACATTATTAAACCATTCGAAAATTTTACTGTTTTTCCAATTCCAACCAGCGATGATTTTACATATTTTTTCGCTACAGGTACATTTTCCCCAACATTTGAAAAAATAAGACGAAAACGTCATGCTACAAATATTACTTGAGAGGAATTTCAGAAGAGTTTCTTTTAGAAATGAAAGACAGAATAAAGTCTGATTAAAGCGAAGGCAAAATTTTTCAGAAATATCAAAGTATGGGGTTAAAAAACAATGGTTTAGCGCATCTTTGAACTCCAAGTGCCAAATTTGTTAACATTTTGAGATTAAATTATTGCGCAAAAGGGTATGCTAGATATTGTTTTTTAAAAAAAAATTCTGAGAGGACCAAAGCCTAAAGGTGCGCTCGCTTGAGTGTGACTGTACTTTCACGTAAGTCATGTACGTGCTAGTTTTCAAAAACCCTCTTTTCAATATCTAAATATTTTCATCTGTATTTGAACATAAGGCAAAAGTGTATCACACACTTAGGTTGGGGACTAGAGGGATTATAGGATTTTGATTTCCTAGGATATTTTTTCACAAAACGTTAGGTATAAAGGGTCGAAAAATGACCGTAAATATTAGAAAATGTTGAAATAAAAATCACAGAATTTTCCATCACTAAAATGAGCCGTTATGGACACAAATCCAGAAGGACTTCTCAAGTCAATAAAACCGTCACCGACTCCAACATTCTATTATTTCTCTTGATTTTCATTATTTTTTCCAACTTCTACCAATTGTCACTCAATTTCGCCAACTCCAGAATGTTGTGGGGGTGAGGTATGTAACCTCCTCACACACATCACGTCATTAGGCCTCTGTTTTCCATCAATGTAAGTGAACTTGTTAAACATGAGTGATTTTGAACGACATTAAGTCGAGTAAACGATTTCAGTAGAAATCATGCGCAAAAAGGTTTACAATGGACTTTCTGCATCATAGAATTAATTTTACAGAACTATTCCTTTCCAACTTTTCAATATGACTGAATTTCCTTCTAGAAATTATGCTGTACATCGAGCGAATTGTATGATTAATAGGTAGACGGATACTTAATTAAGGATTAATATGAACTTGTTTGTAGCATCATCGATCGTATCTTTATATAAAATAGCCAAATTGCCGAAATTAAATTTATAATGAGTTGAAAAAAGGTACATTTTTCCATCGACAAATTCTCTATCGCGATAAATTCTAGCACTGGTCACGGCTGAGCCGTTAAAAGGTAGATATCGGAATTTACAGCCAAGTGGCGTAGTCTTTGGTAATGTGTCCCTGTAGACTTATATCTTAAGGTCACCTATAGTCATTACATTCGCCCATACTCAAAATTCTTTAAAGAAGGGCGTCCCTCGTTGTTTCAGCAGCGTTTCGTGCTCCCTTGAGGTTCGTTGTTGCTGGCACTAGACTATTTTACTGCTATTTTACACTTTAATCTCGACGCTCTGATTCGATCTTACCACATTTTCGAGTTTCGACATTAGATACTATTTTTCTCCTCATATTTCTTCTCTCTTTAATGTTCACCCGCGTTTTCCAAGAAATTAATAGGAAAACGTGGTCTATATCATTACTAGCTCATTTCAGAGCAGTCTTATTGCGCTCTTAAAATGACGAGCCGGTCGTTAGAGAACTGCAGACCGGTACCTACGTAAGTAAATTGCTGATATCACAACGATACTTTTCCTGCACGTACGATGTACCTAACCTACTACCTATACTGAAATATATACTATATTCTCGTATTTATATCAACTTGAAAGGCAGCCAAATCTCCTATTTTATTATTTTACTTATAAATACTTATACAGTTATATATTTTTTTCATTTCATTCGTTTACCGGATGAACTCTTATAATTTACCTTTTTCTTGCTACGTATAAAAATTTATGTAAAAGTTTTATGGAAAAAAATTTATTCCATTTGGCGGCCGCCTTGAGTACATACTTGATTATTTCATAACAAATGAACAGGTATAAAATTAATGCCCATGTCATTTGGTAATATCGAAGCAGTTCATTATGTAGGTGAGACCAAAGTGAGTTTTAACAAAACACATAAATTTTATGAACCTACTTGGTCGTTGAATACAACACGATGCATTTCGTGAAAGATTTTAAATGGAAAAAAAAGGGGAGATCTTTTCTACCTGTTGAAAACGCAGTACCTGCTACCTACATCAGTCAGTTATTTTGTCATTGACATTTCCCCTTCCTCCGACAATTACTTCTTCAAAAATGTAAAAGGTATGTGCCGGTAAGGAGGTCGAATCTGTTCCTGAAAGCTTTTTGAACGATCCCAAGGTCAAAAAGTGAACCTCATCGATAAAAAATGTTGACCAAAATTTTACACCTTCATCGCGTCGTGTTTTTCAGTTTAATTTCTTTCCCTCGTCGTCCAATGAAAATAGAAAATTGAAATTTTTGTTGTCACTTCATACCAATAGAAGGTATAAACAAGATTTTTTTCAATTTTTTCCGATTATTTCTTTTTTTGTTACACGCGTTTAAAATTTTCAAATGATAATTACAGAAAAACTAAGATAACATCAATCGCCAGTATTTTTAGGAAATATGTTTTGTATTAATATGCTATAAAAATTTCAGAATCTTAGAAGTGGTGGAAGATAATCAGAAAAATTAAAAACTGTACAGGTATCACACAAAAAGCCCTAAATAGCTCAGTAGTGTGTGATACTAAAGGGTGGTCCTTATTTTCAATTTTGAGGAATTTCTTTTCACCTCCCCCTCAAAAAAGTTTTCGCTTTTTATGAGGAAATAATTCCCCATTTTTTATTTTTTTATTTCCAAAAATTAACAATAGGAATATGTAGCAAAATTTTTTTTAATTCGTATTTTTGTACTCAGATCCATTTGAATGGATTCTTATGGATCAAAAAACATTGTTGTGCTATTTAACCCCTTCCTATGATGGTTCAATGGACCCCAAAATTGATAAAAATTAAATTACTATTCACAATAAAACATCCCATTCGGTTTATTCTTTCAGTTGGTTTATGTGGCATGAAGCACACCATAAAATTTTACCCTGTATTAATTGAAATCAACATTTTAGCATGCAGGGACCCTCTTCTCTTCCTGCATAAAGTAAGTATAATCGGCAATTTCAATGTACTCAGATCTACAAATGTATGCATCGCAAAACAAACAAATAATCAAGTGATGTAACGCAGAGTCAATCAAAAAAGCAGAAATCGCTGATTTCAACTAAATTCAAGACGGTGGTTGATTCTACTTTGGATATAGTTGAAATAACTCGAGTTCATACCGTGCTTAGGGGCTAATTTTTTTACCATTTCAATTTTTTTGTTTTTCTCAATGCATTTAGGATGGCTAAAATACACCCCACCCCCGAGGTGTTACACGCGGATCCGGGCGACTACCCCACACCTGGGTGGCCCATATCGAGGGTAGTACGTGATGAAAAAATTTACCCCTAAGCGCGGTATAAACTCGAGTTATTTCAGTTTTCATTAATTTCCCACTGTTATTTATCAATATTTTGGTATTCCATCCCTCATAACCCCCTCCCTCCTCATGGATCTTGGAGACTGAAATTTTGTTTGTGGGGGTAATTTTGAATTCTGTACACAACTGTAAAAAAAAAATTTCATTTGGCATGTAACACTTGGGGTACTTCTCTTGTGAGAAAAACACGTTTCTGCCTATACTTGATCAAAATCAAATAGGTCTCAAATTGCCTGAAATCGACCGTCTGCCATCCTTTGATACACCCAAGTGGGTAAGGCCAACATGAACGTGTTCTCTATGCCTATGGAATCAGGAAAGACCTTCCTATACCGGGTAGGTCTTTTGGCCTTGGAAACAAATCATTCAAAAAGTTTTTTAGAGGCAAATTCAACTTCCTTACCTGTACATACTCTTCATATTTTTCATAACAGTAAACTTTTCAAGTTGATAGCATATTAGCACTATAGTCAAGATAGAAGATCGACAACTATCAAATCTGACCAATCCCTTGTTAGATCTACTGAATTTATCCACACCGTATGTCCAAATCTCTGCAGAAAGGAATCCGTAATATTTCTTTTTTGAAATTGTACAAATAAGGTTTGAATTTCAAAGAGATGAAAAATCAAGGACCCAGCATCAGAAGTAGACTATTCGTCAATTCGCTGTTTCTATTGAATATCACAAATACCGCTTGTTCTACATTCTTAGTGCCTAGTTTGCAAAATTTCATGGAGACCATCCGTATCAAAAAAATAAACTTTTGTTTTTCTAATTAGGTTCTGGTTAGAGATTCATGTTTCTCCAATTTTCAAAATATACGTAGTTAGGTATATCTTTGATCCGAAGTCGTATTCGTTCTAATTTCAATTTTTTGTAAAAGATCATAAATTAAAGTATGGAATTTTCTCACTGATTGGCAAGTAAACATATCCACCTCACATGTGAATTACTAATCCAACATATGTATGAAGGTACTTACTACCTACCAGGGTTCTTCCTCAAATGAACTTTTTTAGTATGGAAGCTCGATACGAATAAAGCAACAAGGCTCGTCGGCAATACCTGTACGTTGTGTAAATTATTCTTTAAAAGACCCACGAACGATATCTTTGAGAATATGGTAATTTTATAAATGATCGCCGAGATTTTTGGTAGCGAGTATAAGCGTTGCCGAGAAGGACAGCTATCGGCAGTGTAATCAGTATATTAATCAAAAGCGCTTGTCTAAAGCAGAATACGCTAAACTTAAAAATATCGTGTCCACGAGTTTCCGCACAATGATTTTGCTTCGATATATATTTTTTTCTTTTTCGACAAAAAGACAAATGTCTCTAACGTTTCTTCAAATACATCACACAGTTGTAAACTGTCCTGCAAGCTTGAACTCTATCGTATCTGCTCACATCTTCGATACCGCCCACATCTTTATCAAATAGCTTTGGTTTGGCTTGGACGTGGCTGTTTTCTTCGCGATCCGTCCTATAAATAGCTCACCGTTCATGTCTGCACGTTTTTTGTGCTTTCAAATGCTTTCGGACATTTCCTAATAAACTTAATAAATAGTATTTTGAATAGAAATGGGTTTTTGTTGATGGTAAATTCGATGGTCCGTTTACTGGAGTAAATTTATACATACCGTCAAATACACGCCGTAAAATACCGTCGGTAGGTAAATAGTTGTAAATCTTATGGTGCAAAATTCACATGTTTGTTTCTATATTACCAACCTATACCTTATACCTACCTACTTGATCTAGATGACAAGATAATACAACTTTTTCGTCCCCAATTTTCACGCAGATAATTAACAAAACCTCTCGCTTCTTTAAAAACAAATGAAAGTTGGAAAAAAATTCTTGTTTAAGCACTATTACTAATGAAAAGTTTTTAATTAAACCTTTTAGAAATGTTGAAAAATAATAAAAAAGAAAAAAAAATCATTACTTATGCTTACCATGACAAAAAACCAGGAGAAAGTCCGCGCCATTTGCCAACTTTTATTGGATAGTAAAGAGAAATACGTAAATTGTACTAGGTGTTTTACTATACATAAGGTAGGTAGGTAGGTAGGTAGGTAGGTAGGTAGGTACCCGCCTGAGTTATCTTACTTAAGTATGTTTTTCGCTTTTAATTACTAAATTCTCTATTGTGCAGTATAATTATGTGCATTTGTGTACACCATTACACAAAATTTCAACTTTCTTTTCATTGCAATTTTTTTTTTTATTTCCTTGAAAATATGGATATAGGTATCTAAATTTAATACGTTTCAACTTAGATCTTAAATTGAAGGGAAAAAATTCAGATAGGCGGGACTATTATTTATCTTAGATATCAACACCGATGGTGTGTTATTCATTGTATTAACTACCTATTTACCTATCTATCTATCTATCTTCGTAATGCAGTGGCTAAGTTTTCACATCGAAATCTTTCCTAATTCGTTTCCTTTTCACGACAAAGATTGTAATCACGGCACCAAAACAACTATTAATCTATCTAGGTATCCTTAATTAATGTCTATTGAAGCTGACTTTAACTTGTTTCTTGTTATTTAACGCTGATAAAGCAATCTTCCTACTACTCTCAGTAACCTGACGCGTTTCGATTTATTCGTCGGTACCAACCTTCCAACTACCTACATTTCGTGTTACTATAGGTATTTACCGTATATATATATATATATATATATATATACATAGTTCATGTACGTTGTGGTGCCCTGGTTTTTGTAAGTCATAGTGGTGCCCATGTATATGATTTTGTTATAAGGA